>CM056050.1:46343179-46543179 GCA_029574335.1 Rana kukunoris | reverse complement strand
CACCTGAAGGACTCCCAGACCAGACTCCCAGGACTGGTGAAACAAGGATTGAACTCTTTGGCCTGAATGGCAAGCGTCATGTCTGGAGGAAACCATGCTCTGCTCATCACCTGGCCAATACCACCCCTACTGTGAAGCATGGCGATGGCAGCATCATGCTGTGGGAGGGTTTTTCAGCAGCAGGAATTGGGAGACTAGTCAGGACCGATGGAAAGATGAATGCAGCAATATACAGAGCAATCCTTAATAAAAAGCTGTCTGGACCTGAGACTGGGGCGAAGGTTCATCTTCCAACAGGACAACGACCCTAAGCACACAGCCAAGATAACAAAGTATTGGCTATGGGACAACTCTGTGAATTTACTTGAGTGGCCCATCCAGAACACAGACTTTAACCCGATTGAACATTTCTGGAGAGATCTGAAAATTTCTGTGCACCGACGCTCCCGATCCAACCTGATGGAGCGTGAGAGGTCCTGCAAAGAAGAATGGGAGTAACTGCCAAAACATAGGTGAGCCAAGCTTTGTAGCATCATACTCAAAAAGACTCGAGGATGTAATTGGTGCCAAAGGTGCTTCAAAGTATTGAGCAATAGTTGTGAATATTTATGTACATGGGATTTTCTTTCAAAAACATTGAGTGTGCATGAGGCCTTATAGTTATCTTACAACCTAGAATGTGCCGTTCAAAGTTCTGCAAAATATGCGAACAAGGGCCTATGCTACTCATAATGAAATATTAGTCTGTCAGCTAATATGCTCACTTGTCAGTGACACATTCAGTGAATTATGTCAGGATTCAATCAGTCTTCTGGCTCAGGTTTGCGAACTTCTATTGGCTCCCTGGGGAACAATCCACTCATAAAAGTATCTCTGAATTCCTAGCCTACTTAAATAAGTCACTCACTTGCATATCTGTTCATAACCTTGGGATGTTATCAGGACTTTCACACTGGACTCGTACACATCATTGATACTTGACCAGTGAGCTTGTATCTGTGGATCCTCAATCCTGCTGGCCAGGCTGTCGATGGTGCGTGCAGTTCTAGAAACAAAAAAAACAAGATTTACAAAGCATAACAATTCACAGAATACTTTGTTTTTAATTATGTGATGAAATAAGCTTTTAGACGGCACAGCTGTATCATTGCATGTTCTGCCAAAATTTTAATAAAACACCTGCATTCACATACGTAAAGTGCATGTAAACCCAAACAGTGTACAATGTGCAGCAAGTGAGAGAAAATACTTAAGAGGGTAACTCCACTTTCGTGGGGGAAAAAAAATAGCAAATAAAGTATAAAATAATATAGCGCATATAAATTGTGCGCTATATTATCCAGCAGACAGGACCCATTGGATTTCCCCCAAAAGAACGAGACACAGCTCTGTTCTCTAGGTCCAAACGGATATGTCTTAATGACGAACTCAGGCTCTTTTTATACACCAAAAGGAATGTTGCAGTAATCAAATGGCGCCTGGCAACCCACAATCGCTCGTTACAGAGCGGGAACCGGGAGCTGTGTGAGAAATGACTGATCGTCTGTTCTTACAATGTATAAACAGCGATCTGTCATTTTCTTAGTCAGTTCCACCCCCCTTCATTTTTAACCCCTTCCCTCCCAGTGACATTTTTACAGTAATCAATGCATTTTTATAGCACTGATCGCTATAAAAATGCCAATGGTCCCAAACATGTGTCAAAAGTGTCCGCCATGAGGTCCCAGTACCGATAAAAATCGAAGATCGCCGGCATTACTAGTAAAAAAAAAATATATATTAAAGCGGAGGTTCACCATAAAACAATTATATACCATTACATCCAGCATACTTCCTATTTTTGTACAGTATGCTGGTATTTTTTTTTTTATAGTTTATAGTACTTTTTCACCCGGTTTCCGGGTTCTCACTCCCGTAGGCATTCCTATGAAGAGGCGTAGATGATTGACGTGCGGATAAGGCGCGTCACGCACTCCGAAAATAGCCGAACTGGGAGTCGGCTCTATACGGCGCCTGCGCAGTCAGCTCTACACGGCTCCTAGTCTGTGCCATATAGCGCAGACTCCCAGTTCGGCTATTTTCGGAACGCATGATGCACCTTATCTGCACGTCAATCGTCTACGCCTCTTCATAGGAACGCCTACTTCCCGCTGGAGTGAGAACCCGGGTGAAAACTATAAGACGGTATGTACAGCGAAAAATAAAACAGCATACTGTAGATGTCAGAAGTATGCTGGATGTAATGGTATATAGATGTTTTTTAGGGTGAACCTCCGCTTTAATAAAAATGCCATAAAACTATCCCCTATTTTGTAGACGCTATAACTTTTGCGCAAACCAAGCAAACGCTTATAGCAATTTGTTTTACATATTTTGGGGGATATTTATTATAGCAAAAAGTAAAACATATTCATTTTTTTTTTCAAAAATAAATTGTCGCTCTATTTTTGTTTATAGCGCAAAAAATAAAAACTGCAGAGGTGATCAAATACCACCAAAAGAAAGCTCTATTTGTGGGAAAAAAAGGACGCCAATTTTGTTTGGGAGCCACGTCGCACGACCGCGCAATTGTCAGTTAAGCGACAGTGCCGAATCGCAAAAAGTGGCAAGGTCCTAAACCTTTCCCGACATCCAGTGAATACCTAGTTTCATGTGCTGCACTGAAATCTAAGGCAGTGTTATCAACCCTGCCAAATTCACCTCTGAACAACAACTTCAACCCACTTTATTTAGACCAAGAGTTTGAGGTGTTCTGTAGTTCTAACATGTCCTAGGACAACAATGCCGCTCCCTCAGTATAGTAAGTACTAGGACAGGAAGTGTGATACTGCAAGGATGAAAATGATACCAAGTGAAAATGGAGTAAAAAAAAAAAAAAATTGAAATGCAACCACCACATCCGATTGGTAAGTCACAATATACTATATTTTTGTTCCTGGGTTTAGATCTATCAAATAAAAACTATGGTAGTTAACACCAGTGAGCCTCATTCTGAGAGATGCTACTTTGAGGCGATGTACCAAACAAGCGCCTAAAAACAGAGGCCTGCAATGTGAGCCCATCTTTCTTTCCCGCATGCACAGGTTTCACTCCCAGGAGTGTTCATTTTTCTGGTGATTTATGAATATATGCTTCCCCTGCCACTATACTGGCATGCAACCAAGGAGTCAAAGAATGGCAGCATCTATCCAAGTCTTTTCATGCAGGTAATTTTGCTTTGCAACAGATATACAAGTATATTTAAACCCAAATCCTTTTTTTTTTAGTTAATAAAAACTAACAGGGTTTTTTATTAAAAGGATAACTAAACATTTGTTTAAAAAAAATTAAAAAACAAAACAAAAAAAATATACATACTTCCCTCTGTGCAGGTGATTTTGCAAAGTGTGGCCCTGATCCTCCTCTTCTGGGGTCCCTCAGCGGTGCTCCTGGCTCCTCCTCTTCTCGAGGGCCTCGTTGGAGAAGTGCTCTCTCCTCGGGGCACCCGTGTGGGCGCGCTCCTGTGTGCTGCTGCTTTGTCTATTGACCAAGACAGCAAATCGGCTCCCCCCACATCATTGGATTTAAAATGAGCCAATGGCTGCGCTGCTATCAATCTATCCAATCAGGACCTGAGACACCCGCAGGTTGCATAGACTGCATTAAGGTGAAAAACCACAAGGGTTTACAACCCCTTTAAATTGCTAGCTCATACAAAATAAATACACGTTTTGGCATTAGCTATATACAATTTAACCACTTAAGACCCGGACCTTTAGGCAGCTAAAGGACCCGGCCAGGTTTTGCGATTCCGCACTGTGCCGCTTTGACAATTGCGCGGTCGTGCGACGTGGCTCCCAAACAAAATTGGCGTCCTTTATTTCCCACAAATAGAGCTTTCTTTTGGTGGTATTTGATCACATTTGCGGTTTTTATTTTTTGCGCTATAAACAAAAAATGACAATTTTGAAAAAAATGCAATATTTTTTACTTTTTGCTGTAAAAGAATTTTTTTCCTCAGTTTAGGCCAATACGTATTCTACCTATTTTTGGTAAAAAAAAAAATTAAAAATAATTGCAAAAAGCGTTTATCGGTTGTTTGCGCAAAATGTATAGCGTTTACAAAATAGGGGATAGTTTTATTGCATTTTTATACATTTTTTTTACTACTAATGGCGACGATCAGCAATTTTTTTCGTGACTGTGACATTATGGCAGACACATCGGACAAATTTGACACATTTTTGGGACCATTGTTATTTTCACAGCAAAAAATGCATTTAAAATGCGTTGTTTATTGTGAAAATGACAGTGTAGTTTGGGAGTTAACCCCACAAGGGGGCGCTGAAGGGGTTATGTGTGACCTAATGTGTTTACTACTGTAGGGGGGTGTGGCTGTAGGTGTGACATCATCGATTGTGTATCCCTATAAAGAGGGATCACACGATCCATGACGCCGCCACAGTGAAGAACGGGGAAGCCGTGTTTACACACGGCTCTCCCCGTTCTTCAGCACCCGGGACAGATTGTCGGACTCCAGCGGCGATCGGGTCCATGAGTCCCGCGGTCCCGGTCCTCCAGGCCGGGTCACGGGAGCGTGCCCATGATCCACGGCTGGGCACTAGCACAGGAAGTACCTGTACGTGCATGTGCCTAGCCGTGCCATTCTGCCGATGTATATGTGCAGGAGGCGGTTCTTAAGTGGTTAAAGGGTCAAAAACATGACTTGCTGCATTATTAACGTGATCACTAACCTGCGTCTGAGGAAAATGTGTTTCGCTTGTTTGATAATTTTCTCCAGCAGTCCCTCGCTCTGCTGCATGAGGCTTATATCATTCTTATCGAAGGCTTGGGGACCGGCAAGACGGATCCGCTTGTGTCCAAATGGAGCGCTGGCTGGATGTGGCATCACAATATTACTCAAAGTTTGTTTGTGAAACTAAAAAGAAAAAAAAAAACGTTATGTCATGCCTTCATTTACCACCTGCCAAAATGTGCAATGGATCGCTAAATACAAGTAAGGAGACGTCAGCCAATGCTGCCTGGGGGTAAAGTGTGCAAAAAAGACTTTCCAGATGGAGAAAGGACTTCTGGGTAATTTCCATTTTAGCAGGCTTCTATGTAAATTTCTTCTGCAGCGGATATCGTTTAACCACTTGAGCTCTGGAGGGTTTACCCCCCCCCCCCTTCTGACCAGGCCATTTTTTGCTATACTGCACTGTTTTGTTTTAACTGACAATTGCATGGTCGTGCGACGCTGTACCTAAATAAAATTGTCCTTTTTTCCCCCCACAAATAAAGCTTTCTTTTGGTGGCATTTGATCACATCTGGAGGTTTTTATTTTTTGGGCTATAAACAAAAATGTTTTAAATAATATATTATACATATATACACACACACACTTTTTTTTACTTTACTGTAAAAAAAGACATCCAATAAATTTACTAATTTAAATAAATTTAATAATTTACTGTAAAAGACATCCAATAAATAAATTGGTAAAAAAATAACAAATGTATTTTTCATCAGTTTAGGCCCAATATGTATTCTGCTGCATATTTTTGGTAAAAGAAAAAATCCCAATAAGCTTATATTGATTGGTTTGCACAAAAGTTATAGCGTCTACAATCTATGGGATAGATTTATGGCATTTTTATGGAGATTGCGGCAGGCAAATCAGACACCAAGTGACGCTTTTTTGGGACCAGTGACATAAGAGTGATCAGTGCTAAAAAAAAAAAAAAAATGCACTGTCACTGTACTGATGAAACTGGCAGGAAAGGTGTCAACATCGGGGCAATCAAAGGGTTAAAGGGGTTGTAAAGAAAGTATTTTTTCCCCTATATAGCTTCCTTCACCTTAGTGCAGTCCTCCTTCACTTACCTCATCCTTCCATTTTGCTTTTAAATGTCCTTATTTCTTCTGAGAAATCCTCACTTCCTGTTCTTCTGTCTAACTTCACTCCTGCTAGCCCCCTCAAGAGGCTTTCTCCACACCAAGAAGAAAGCCTCGCATTACGGTGGTGAGTTACAGACAGAAGAACAGGAAGTGAGGATTTCTCAGAAGAAAAAAAGACATTTAAAAGCAAAATGGAAGGATGAGGTAAGTGAAGGGGGACTGCACTAAGGTAAAGGAAGCTACCATATTTATTGGCGTATACCGCGCACTTTTTTCCCCCTTAAAATCAGGGGAAAATCGTGGGTGCGTGATATACGACGATCCTCGCTTTTTCTGAGCTCCGCCGACAAAGACCGAGCCGAGCATACTGCGCACTCGGCTAGGCTCAACCACGCTTCGCTCCGCCCGCAGCCACGCGAGAGGAGCCAAGAGGAGCCGAAGACACCGGAAACCCTGCTCTGCACAGCTCGACCGAGGCGCCAAATTCAACGCTGCAACCTCTGGCAGACACCGACAAGGCTGGACGGACCGGCAGACAGACACAGCGGACCTCGCGCAAGGCCTCAGACGGACGCCAGACAAGGCCGCCAGGCAAGACAGCAGACGGACCTCGCACAAGGCCACCAGCAGACGGACGCGGCAAGGCTGAGCATCCAAAAAGTAATTTTTTTCCTAAACTTCCCTTCTCAGCTTGGGGTGCGCGTTATATGCCGGCGCGCGGTATACCCTGATAAATACAGTATTTAGGGGAAAAAATATTTACTTTACAACCCCTTTAAATGTGTTCCCTGGGGGTGTGGGTGCTTTGACTGGGGGAAGACAGAGATCCACGTTTCTGCTTAGCAGAAACACAAGATCTCCTTGTTTATATAGGCAGACCACCGTTCTGTCTGCCTCAGGAATGATCGGCGGGCCCCAGTGGACATCAGGTTCGTTGGACCTAGCCGATTGGCTCCCTAGACCCGGCTTTTGAAATCACGTACAGGTGTGTGCGATTTTGCACTGAAGGGTCCCCCTGCCAAAGTATATGTACCTGGGGCTCTCTTTAAGCGGTTAAACAAGGCAAACGGGACCTGTATAGGCCAGTCCATTTAACACTGGGTGTTACCGGAAATCTGGTATGACATTCTAATACCGAGCTAAAAAAGTATACTTATTCTGAGTCTGTAACAGAACAAAAAAAAAAAAACCTTTTTTTGTACAGGCAAAAAAAATGTAAAAGTGTTTATGTCAGTTGGCTCACCTCTCTAACAATCTGGTGCAGGTTGTGTTCCAGGACATAAAGGTGATCTTCAGGGCTGGTCTTTTCAGAAGATGATTTCTGAGACTTCTTGTCATTTGTCGAGTGGCAGAAGGAGATAGATAATTGGAGTCCTGTAGGAAGAAGACAGTCAGATGACCAATGAGAATAAAAACACTATTCGGCAGTTTGGTGCTAGGATTTACATCTTATAATGCTAGATTTGCCAAAATACACTTTTACAGCTACTCTCTACAGCTGGGGTCTCCAAACGTCCTAAACAAAATGGCCGTTTACTGTCCTTAAAACTTAAAAGGGCGTCCTGAATTGATCCTATGGAAAAGATTCATCGACGATATCCTCTTTGTATAGGAGGGGGATCTTCAGTCCTGGGTTCTTTCCTGGGTGATCTAAATATTAATGATAGGAGGAATTGTCCTCACCCATGAGGATAGCCTTACTGAGATCCATTTTCTGGACCTCAAAATTTGCATTCAGAATAGGAGTATAGTAACCTCTACTTTTTTTCAGCAGACAGATAGAAATGGGTACATTCCGTTGGATTCCTGCCATCACCTGTCATGGCGATCGGCAGTGCCTAGAGGCCAATTTTTAAGATTAAGACGGAATAGCACCCATACAGAGGATCACCTTAGGGAAGCGGCTACTCTTAAAGCAAGATTTTTGACAAAGGAATATAATGAGTGAGTTTTACAGTAGGTGGGGGGTAGGAATTGCCAACAATTGATTATTGATGGCCCCAAGGAGAGGAGAACATTGGGAGATTTTGACTCGGCCTTTCTCACTACCTATTCAAGCCACCATTGGCTAATTAAAAAAAAAGAAAAAAGCATTTGCCAGTTACCTCAGTTACCTAACCAACCACAGGTCACTTGAGGAATATGGTGGCACAGAATGTTTGAGTTCCCCCAACTAGAACCACATTTTTTGGCGATCTGAAAGGATATTATCTATGTGGGAAGTTTAACCACATAACCCCGGACCATATTGCTGCCCAATGACCAGAGCACTTTTTGCGATTCGGCACTGCGTCACTTTAACGGACAATTGCGTGGTCGTGCCACGTGACTCCCAAACAAAATTGGCGTCCTTTATTTCTCACAAATAGAGCTTCCTTTTGGTGGCATTTGATAACCTCTGTGGTTTTTATTTTTTGGGCTATGAACAAAAATAGAGCGACAATTTTGAAAAAAACAAAACAATATTTTTTACTTATTCGATAATAAATATTCCCCAAAAATATATAAAAAAAATCATTTTTTCCTCAGTTTAGGCCGATACGTATTCTTCTACCTATTTTTGGTAAAAAAAATTAAAAAAAAAAAAATCGCAATAATCATTTATCGATTGGTTTGCGCAAATGTTATAGCTTTAACAAAATAGGGGATAGTTTTATGGCATTTTTATTAATAATTTATTTTTTACTACATAAATGGCAGTGATCAGCGATTTTTTTTCGATACTGCGACATTATGGCGGACACTTCAGACACTTTTTTGGGACTATTGGCATTTTTATAGTGATCAGTGCTATAAAAATGCATTGATTACTATAAAAATGCCACTGGCAGTGAAGGGGTTAACACTAGGGGGTGGAAAAGGGGTAAAGTATGTTCCTGGGTGTGTTCTAACTGTATGGGGGGGGGGGTGGACTCACTAGGGGAAAAAACTGATCTTCTGTTCCTACATTGTATGAACAGAAGATCAGCATTTCTCTCCCCGACAGGACCAGGAGCTGTGTGGCCGCTAAGAGAGCCGACGTAGAGCTACGGGTTCTTGCGCAGGGGAGCCAACCTGCCGCCGTATAACTGCATGACCAAGCACGTGGTTTACCTCCTTAGGTGCCCCTGTGGCTTAGAATATGTTGGGTGCACCACTTGCATGTTGCACATTAGACTGAGCGAGCACATAAATATTAAAAAGGGGTTTGACAAACACTATGTGTCACAACACTATGCACATGACAAGGATCCAAGGAGGTACCACCGAGGTAGTAATGGTAAAAGGAATATTTCAAAGGCTGAGACCAGCTGGGTCTATAAATTGGATACACAGGTCCCCCATGGCTTGAACGTGGAGTGGGACACCAACTGTTTTATAAATAATAGTTGATGTTTCCCCTATTTTGACCTTTTTTATTTTTAGATACCGGTTTTAAGATATAGTTCTCTTTGGGTTTTTGTTTTAATCAAAATGATTTAATTTTCCAACTTAAGAGTTAGGCGTACAGGGTTTATATATTAGATTACGTTTAATATCCATCGATTTTAGAGTTACACCAAAACTAAGTACTAAAATGTTTTTTACAGGAATTTCGGGTCCACATTAAGGGTGCGCGCTATACGCTGGAGCGCGCAATACCCCAATAAATACGGTACATAGTTACCCTTTTCACATATGTCAATAAGAACAAGTCCGTTTCCCAAAACCAAGGGTGTGGAATCTGTCACGCATGCGCAGTAGCGTGTGTATGTAACTTTGACCGACGCATTTTGTCAGAAATGGTGTCATCAGGGGTATGCACCCCTGATGACACCATTTCTGACAAAACGCATCGTACTGTGCATGCGTGACAGACTCCACAACCTTGGTTTTGGGAAACAGACTTGTTCTTGTTGACATATGTGAAAAGGGTAACTGTCATTTTAAATGTAAGTGCGCTGCTTGTTCTTTTAATAAATACAGTTAGCTATACAGTATTGCACTATGGAGGAGTCTTGTTTTGCATATACCCTGCTCATTGAGTCTACATGAGGTATAATGAGTCAACTTCCATGATTACTTGAACCATTCCACCCGGATGTAGTCTGAAGCCATACCCAAGTGTCACTGTTGGTCCATGAGAAAATTCCCCCTATTTGAGCACAGATTCCTTCTTGGGACTTTAAATTTACTCACTTTATGAACTATTTTTTTTTTTTTTTTCGATTCATATGTTCACCATTTGTCACTAACCAAGTTATATATACAGTGTATGGCTAGCGCCGCACTTTGTAATTTTAATGATGTTTGCTTAGTATTAAGGTTGTAGGCTTGGCTGCTATCGTTTTATATATATATACACACACACACACACACACTATTCCAAGCGCAGATAACCTCCCATTCAAATGATGTCGGTGGATGAAAATAGTGCCCCAAGGCATCTGGCCCCAGGGCTGCAGTTTAGAGACTTTGCTCTATACAGATAAGTAACAGAGTCCACTAATGGACAGGAACTGTAGAGAGGAGCAAAACAGCACAGGGGCCAGGCTCACATAGGGCCCACATGCCAACCAACCCACAATGAAACAAGACCACCAAGGGGTGGCTCACACCATAGCCTGCATGTACACAGCTGTGGAGGGATGGTACAACCAGCAGAATTTTTTTCAGGGAAAGAAGCTTTATTACAGAAGGAAGATTAATAAAATTACAGAAGATGTGGAGTTTTACTTGGGAAAAAAAACACATTCATATTGAGGCAAGCCGATTGTATTTTTGTGCCAAGAAGTCAGCTTTAAACCAACTATTTACAAAAAAAATACAAAAAGGTACAATACTTACCTATCCTTCCACCTGTGCCTTGGATCTAGGTCAGCACTTTAATTTTACATCTTTCCCATTGAAAACGTCCGTTGATGACGAAACGTGTCTGGGGGGACGCTGAGTGACATCACCACGTGGGGAGATTCCCTTTCGCTTGCCGGCCGGCTTTTACATACATGATTTTATCGTTTATATTGTAAGTAGAATGTGTTTTGTTTGAATACATTTTCCATACGGAATTTCACTATGGTGCGTTTTCTGTTTTAAACCCCCCTGTGGTTGTATGGTGAATTACGCCCAAATAATATCCTGGTGGACTGAAAACTGCAGTGTCCCTTCCTGCTTATTCCGGGAGAACGTGTCTAACAGCTGTCTTGTGGATACCAAGGCCGTGGCTGGACTATAGCCAATTGCTCTTTTTGAGCTTGCTTCTGGTAAGCAGCCATTTCTAACTTCGGTGAAGGGATCACTCTCAGGCTTATGTTTGTCACTGCGGTGGTGTGCTACTGTGGATATCCTCATACATGCAGCATATACAACATTGGATGCATTCAGAATTGCATGTTGGACTTATATTGTGTTGAAGTTTTATGAAAACTGCTTTATTGACTGTTTTTATTCATTTTAATTATTTTCTCTTATTTTTTTGCTCTCTCAGTGCTGCTTCCCTGAATATCTAGTTTTCACAGGAAAGAGTCAACAGTGGAAAGGGCAGTCTCCAAGAGAGGACACACACAGCCCTGGGAGTGCCTTGCCATCCTAGTATACAGGGCTGAGTGTTTCTATTGATGCACACATTGTAATGAGACAGAACTATCTCCTGCAAACAAAAGGTAGCTCCACAGGCTGTTGCTTGCCTCTAACTTTACAGTTTGTTTTTTGCAGAGTCGCTTTAGGGCTCCATTCACAGCGTCTCCAAAGTTGCACAAATTCAAGTGTGCTTTTGAGTGAGTGAGAAACGTATATAGCGCAACACATGCGAACTGAATCGCCTCTGGGCGCTTGGTATCCATTCCCTGGGCCCTCAGAAGAGAGGGGTCTTAATTTTTCTCCTGAAGGCCAGGTGGTTTACCTCCAACCAGATGTTGGTTTATTAGGAGTGTTCCAAAGTATGGGTCCTTGGACCGAAAATCTTCGTTCTCCTAAATTTTGATCCGACTTTACATTCTATGGATCAAAGTCACATCAAAAGTCACACCAAAGTAGTGCAGGCACCTTTTCAGAGTCGCTGCGACTTTAGAGTGCTTTTTTTACTCCAGCACTTACTGTTCCTGATAGGCGTCTGCTGTACGGTGTATTTGTATGAGAAAGTATCCTGTTCTTTGTATTGCTTCCTTTGTGTGAAATGCCCAGTGTTCCTGCCAGTCCCTCTGCTTTCCTATTAAAAACTGACAACACTAAGCCTGAGAGCAGACTGTGGTCAGTTCTCTAGCTTTACTGGGAATTCAGTGTGCTCCCCTCCAATGATCAGACTTGTCCTGACACTCCCCTGCTGCGCAGCCTATTACTGGGAAGCTCAGTGTGCCGATGCTTTTCCTCCTCCAGCTCTTCTGCAGCTCGGATTAGGGGGAATGTGATAAAAAAATAAAGGTATTTATAAAAAAAAATTATATATATTTTTACACAAATGTTTTTCCTTTCATTTCCATTTTAAAAACTGACAAATATGCCGGCTCTTGGTGGCTGGTCCTGGGTGCCGAGAGGCTGCATATTTGCACGAATTGCAGTCAATACAGATGTGCCAATAGCACGCACCCTGTGCGCTCCCAGCACAGTTACCAGTGCCTAACCTGTTTTTCGGATCACGTGACCGCCGAGAAAGCCAATCATGGTGGTCACGTGATCTTAAGCCTCGCCTCCCGGCATCCCAAACCTCTTAAAGGGCGGGGAGGCACTGGCGTAGAGGTCAAGTTGTGCTGTATTGAATGGGTACCATTGAAAAGAATGGGGTGTGATTTGTCATGTGATTTTGATGTCCAACGTCGCATGACAAATCGCACAAGTGACTGAAGACAATGTACATGTTACAGGTCCAAATGAATGAAAACACTAATGGCAGATTGAACAACAATGTTTTTTGGAAGGGCATCATAAGTACGTAGAATACATCTACCCTGAACGGGAGCAGAACACGACTCGCTCTTCAGAAACACATGCTGCATACAAAAATCAAGCCTCAGTCACATGCTAGCAGCATAGAGCGGCAAAGAACAGGCTGTGCACATTGGAAGATGGATGGGAGACCTCTACAAAAGATACCAAGGAAACGGCATAATGGGGAAGGCCGCTAACTGTGCCACCGTCTACGCCAGGGAACTTCCAAAGAACCAGTCCTATTAAATATTAGGGCTTTAGCTTTATACACAAAACCTGCACCACGGGGGACAGAACATTTTACATTTGTAAAAGAACAAAGGAGGACGTGTTTAACAAGGTAAGAAAGATGTTTTATAACACTGCAGCCAACACCATCACCCAAATTGCGGGTAAATTTAAAGCTGTACTCCAGGCACAATATGTACATCTTTAATAGAGATTTTTTATGAAAAAAATAATTGAAATGAATAGAAAATAAAATTAAATCAATATTTAGTGTGACCGCCCTTTGCCTTCAACACGGCATCAGTTCTTCTAGGTACACTTGCACACTGTTTTCTAAGGAGCTTGGCAGGCAGGTTGTGAAAAACATTTTAGAGAACGACAAATCTTTTATGGATGTAGGCTGCCTCAAATCCTTCTGTCTCTTCATGTAATCACACACAGACTCAATGTTGAGATCAGGGCTATGTGGGGGCCAAACCATCACTTCCCGGAATCCATGACGTTTTTTGCTGAAGATAGATCTGAATGAGATTGGCTATGTTTGGGGTCGTCGTCCAGCTGTGGAATTATTTCAGGGCAGGGTTCGACAAATTTGCTTGGAATCTTGGAGCCAGCTAAAAAAAAGGAATGCGCCCCGTCCGCCAAGAACGTGCGCAGAAGCAAACGCATACGTGAGTAGCGCCTGCATATGTAAGCGGTATTCAAACCACACGTGAGGTATCATCGCGATTGGTAGAGCGAGCGCAATAATTCTAGCCCTAGACCTCCTCTGTAACTCAAAACACGCAACCTGTAGAATTTTTTAAACGTCGCCTATGTAGATTTTAAAAGGGTAAAAGTTTGTTCCACGAGCGGTCGCAATTTTGAAGCGTGACTTGTTGGGTATCAATTTACTCGGCATAACATTATCTTTCACAAAATAAAAGAAAATTGGGCTAACTTTACTAATTTTTTTTTTTTTTAATTAAAAAAATAAGACGTGTATTTTTTCCCAAAAAAAGTGCGCTTGTAGGAACGCTGTGCAAATACAGTGTGACAGAAAGTATTGCAACGACCACCATTTTATTCTCTAGGGTGTTAGAATAAAAAATATATATAATGTTTGGGGGCTCCAATTAGAGGGAAGGAGATGGCAGTGAAAATACAGTGAGAAAACAAATTAGAATTGCTGGTTTACTTGTCATGCCAATGGCCACCACAAGATGGTGCCAAATCACAGAAGGAAGCTTAGGCCTGCAGAAGGCTGCAAAGCAGCGGGGAAGGTGGGGGCGCATGGAGACACAGGATGGGGTATCCTGTATTTCCGTGCACCCCCACCTCCCCCGCCGCGCAATCACTGTGGGCCACGGCGGCCGGTAATTGAGGCCGCGGCTTTGCCGCCTTCTGCAGGCCTAAGCTTCCCCGGGTGCCAGGTCGCTATTTCTTGTCGCAATTGCAACCGACCCCCGATTTAGGGCCAATCACGCACCTCCCTGATGGTATGGAATGATGGATAAGTATCTGCCTGTGTTTCTCAGCACTGAGGACACCATTGGTCCTGACTAAACCTTCAACTCTATTTGCAGAAATGCAGCCCCAAACTTGCAAGGAACATCCATCAGGCTTCACAGTTGCCTGCAGATACTCATCATTGTACCGCTCTCTATAACAAACTGTCTTCCATGAAGACCACTTCTAGCCAGACTTCTCTAGGCAGTAGATGGGTGTACCTGGGTCCCACTGGTTTCCACCAGTTTTGTGCTGATGGCACTGCTGGACATCTTCCAAAGTGGAAGGGAAGCAAGCATGATGTGTTTCATCGGGTGCAGTAAGTTTCCTTAGTCGATCACTGCTTCTATGGTCCTCAGCGTTGCTTGTTTCTTTGTGCTTCTTCAAAAGAGCTTGAACCCCTGATTTGGACCGCTTAATCTTTGCCAGGGAGAGACCTTGCTGAGGTCTTGTTGCTGTGCTCAGTCTTGTCATGATTTGACCCATGGAATGAAACGGTCTTTGACAGACTCACCTTAGTAGCAGAGTTTGGCTGTTCCTCACCCAGTTTCAAGCTACCTACATATCCGTTTCATTTATTGACTGTTCCAACCTACATATGAAATTGATGATCATTGGCATCTTCTCGGTAGAATTGGTTCATTCTACATCCGACTAAGCTTACAAAATCCTGGATGCTGGTTTGAAGCCAGAAAAATAGCCACACCAAATATTGGATTTGATTCAAATTTTTCTTCTGTTCACTCACTTTGCATTTTTTACACTGATACAATATTTTTTTCAAATATACACTATATTACCAAAAGTATTGGGGCACCTGCCTTCACACGCACATGAACTTTAATGCCATCCCAGTCTTAGTCCGTAGGGTTCAATATTGAGTTGGCCCATCCTTTGCAGCTATAAACAGCTTCAACTCTTCTGGGAAGGCTGTCCACAAGGTTTAGGAGTGTGTCTATGGGAGTGTTTGGATGCCTAGAATGCATTGGGGTGAAAAACCTTGAGGGTTTACAACCACTTTAACCACTTGCTGCCCACCCATTGCAGAATGACATCGGCAAAGTGGACGTCATATGACGCATGAGCCAGAGGCGTTGTTAGGACCGGGCTTAGGTGGCTGGAGCCCCGAATGGGTCCCGGTAAAGCCCCGAGTCCGAGGCATTTAGGTAACCGTTGTTAGCCCCGAGCAGCAGGGTACCTCGGTCCCGGGCGGCAAATCAATGTTTAAACTGCTGCCTAAAAGTTGGTGCGCCCTGTGTTTGAGCCGAGCTCAGCAATGGGCAGCGGCGGGTGTCCTGTGATTGGCCGAGCACGAGCAGCCGCAGGTCATGTGCAGGACCTGAGGCTTGTGATTCGATGGATGGAGGAGCTGGACTGTGTGTAATCACGCCAGCCCTGCATGCTCCTAACTTGTGCTGTGAGCCTGTGTGTCTCCTAAGGTCCGTCTCTCTACTCTGCTCGGTCAGTCGCCCGCGTCCCCCTCCTTCTCTCTATCAGCCGCCCGAACATCACCCCTCCTATTTATCAGCCGTCCGAACCCCCCCTCCTCTCTATCAGCCGCCCCCACCCCCCCTCCTCCTCTCTATCAGCCGCCCGCACCCCCCCTCCTCTCTATCAGCCGCCCGCACCCCCCCTCCTCTCTATCAGCCGCCCGCACCCCCCCTCCTCTCTATCAGCCGCCCGCACCCCCCCTCCTCTCTATCAGCCGCCCGAACCCCCCCTCCTCTCTCTATCAGCCGTCCGAACCCCCCCTCCTTCTCTCTATCAGCCGTCCGAACCCCCCCTCCTTCTCTCTATCAGCCGTCCGAACCCCCCCTCCTTCTCTCTATCAGCCGCCCCCACCCCCCCTCTCTATCAGCCGCCCGAACCCCCACCCTCCTCCTCTCTATCAGCTGCCCGAACATCACCCCTCCTATCAGCCGCCCGCACCCCCCCTCCTCTCTATCAGCCGCCCGCACACCCCCTCCTCTCTATCAGCCGCCCGCACACCCCCTCCTCTCTATCAGCCGCCCGCACACCCCCTCCTCTCTATCAGCCGCCCGCACACCCCCCTCCTCTCTGTCAGCCGCCCGCACACCCCCCTCCTCTCTATCAGCCGCCCGCACCCCCCCCTCCTCTCCATTAGCCGCCCGCACCCCCCCTCCTCTCCATTAGCCGCCCGCACCCCCCCTCCTTCTCTCCATCAGCCGCCCGCACCCCCCCTCCTTCTCTCCATCAGCCGCCCGCACCCCCCCTCCTTCTCTCCATCAGCCGCCCGCACCCCCCCTCCTTCTCTCCATCAGCCGCCCGCACCCCCCCTCCTTCTCTCCATCAGCCGCCCGCACCCCCCCCTCCTCTCCATCAGCCGCCCGCACCCCCCCTCCATCTCTCCATCAGCCGCCCGCACCCCCCCTCCTCCTCTCCATCAGCCGCCCGCACCCCCCCCTCCTCCTCTCCATCAGCCGCCCGCACCCCCCCTCCTCCTCTCCATCAGCCGCCCGCACCCCCCCTCCTCCTCTCCATCAGCCGCCCGCACCCCCCCTCCTCCTCTCCATCAGCCGCCCGCACCCCCCCTCCTCCTCTCCATCAGCCGCCCGCACCCCCCCTCCTCCTCTCCATCAGCCGCCCGCACCCCCCCTCCTCCTCTCCATCAGCCGCCCGCACCCCCCCTCCTCCTCTCCATCAGCCGCCCGCACCCCCCCTCCTCCTCTCCATCAGCCGCCCGCACCCCCCCTCCTCCTCTCCATCAGCCGCCCGCACCCCCCCTCCTCCTCTCCATCAGCCGCCCGCACCCCCCCTCCTCCTCTCCATCAGCCGCCCGCACCCCCCCTCCTCCTCTCCATCAGCCGCCCGCACCCCCCCTCCTCCTCTCCATCAGCCGCCCGCACCCCCCCTCCTCCTCTCCATCAGCCGCCCGCACCCCCCCTCCTCCTCTCCATCAGCCGCCCGCACCCCCCCTCCTCCTCCCATCAGCCGCCCGCACCCCCCCTCCTCTCCCATCAGCCGCCCGCACCCCCCCTCCTCTCCATCAGCCGCCCGCACCCCCCCCTCCTCTCCATCAGCCGCCCGCACCCCCCCTCCTCTCCCATCAGCCGCCCGCACCCCCCCTCCTCTCCATCAGCCGCCCGCACCCCCCCCCTCCTCTCCATCAGCCACCCGCACCCCCCCCCCCTCCTCTCTATCAGTCGCCCCGCACCCCCCCTTCTTCTCTATCAGCTGCCCCCCTCCAAATGGGCAATTGAGGCTTTATGGGGGCAACAAACAGGCAACCACAACTATGTACAGTAGGGGAATTGTGATAATTGTGCTGACAATCATGGAAATTACACAAGCAATTGTGGCAACCAAAAGGCAATGTGCAAACAACAAATGAGCAACTGAAATTCTATATAACCAACAATAGCTCCCTTCCTCCCAGCAAAACCTTGTTCCAACCTTTCCTGAATCCCCCCCCCCTCCTCTCTATCAGCCGCCACCCCCCTCTCCTCTCTATTAGCCGCCACCCCCCTCTCCTCTCTATCAGCCGCCACCCCCCTCTCCTCTCTATCAGCCGCCACCCCCCTCTCCTCTCTATCAGCCGCCACCCCCCTCTCCTCTCTATCAGCCGCCACCCCCCTCTCCTCTCTATCAGCCGCCACCCCCCTCTCCTCTCTATCAGCCGCCACCCCCCTCTCCTCTCTATCAGCCAACCCCCCTCTCCTCTCTATCGCCAACCCCCCTCTCCTCTCTATCGCCAACCCCCCTCTCCTCTCTATCAGCAACCCCCCTCTCCTCTCTATCAGCAACCCCCCTCTCCTCTCTATCAGCAACCCCCCTCTCCTCTCTCTGTCAGACACAAACCCCCCCCCCCTATAATTATATTCTATCCACCTGAATAGCTCAGGTTTTGAATCATGTGTCTGGACACATTATTCAGACCGGACTGTGGCTTTTCAAAGTAACCAAGATAGTCAGACACCAATCTGTTGCCACCTGTTAAGGCAAATTGGCCATGCCAACTGTTTCCTGCAGCGTGCAAAGCGTGCCACATAACTGCTCTCCTCCAGGTATTTTTTAAATCCTGTAGCACAAAAAAAATTTGCAATGCACCACTAAAGTGTTAGGATTTGACTTGAAGAAAAGGTGGCAACCCTGGCGAGTAGCCCGGCGCCTAGGTGACAGGAGCGTGCGGGCAGAACAGGGGATTAGTCGGGGCGTGTTGGCGGCAGAATGAACGGGCGAGACATTCGGTGTGAGCAGACTGGCCAATTAGCAGGCCGGCGGGGGTGCAGAGAGATGACATCTCTCACCGCCCGCCCTGCATCACTGCAGTTCCGCCCTCACTGTACAGCCGCCAAAAGCAGAGAGATTACATCATCCCTCTGCTGCCTGCCTTGACTCTGGGACACAGCAAGTGACAATTTGGAACGTGTGGCAGGTGACGTTGTGGCAAGTGACAATTCGCAATGTGTGGCAGGTGGCAAGTGATGATCCGCAACAAGTGACAATCTGCATCTGTGGAAGCTGACGCGGCAAGTGACACACTCAGGGCTCCCACTTATTCTGCATTATGGTGAGTTGAACTATTTTATTTTATATAACAATGTAATAATAGAAATAATGCACTTCAATAAAAAAAATGTGTGATTCAGCACTACATTGATTTAACTGACTGACAATTTTGTGGTCATGTGACGTTGTACCTAAACAAATAGAGCTTTCTTTTGGTGGTATTTGATCGCTTATGCGTTTTTTTTTTTTGTGCTATAAACAAAAATAGCAACAATTTTTTTTTTTTTTACTTTTTGCTATAATAAACATCCAAAAAAATAAATGTTTCTTCATCAGTTTAAGTCGATATGTATTCTTCTACATATGTTTGGTAAAAAAAAACGCAATAAGTGTATATTGATTAGTTTGTGCAAAAGTTATCAAATAGAGGATAGATTTTATTTTTTATTTTATTTTTTACTAGTAATGGTGGTGATCTGCGATTTTTAGTGAGACTGACATTGCGGTGGAGAGATTGGACACTTTTGACACTTTGTTGGGGCCAGTGACATTTATACAACGATCTGTGCTATAAAAATGCACTGATTACCGTGTAAATGTCACTGGCAGGAAAGGGGTTAAATGTGTTCCCTGGGAGGCATTTTAACTGGGGGGATGGGACTGACTGGAGGAGGAGAGAGATCTCTGTTCCTAATCCCTGTCAGAATGGGGATCTGTCTCTTTACATTGACAGATCACCGTTCTGGCTCTCTGGAGAGATTGTGGGTGGCTGGCTGACATTGCGGCCAACGGCCACGCACAGGTCCTTTTATACTCCTATATACATGTATAGAGCCATGACAGGTCCTCTTTATACTCCCTACTGGGAGCTTGGGCAGGCGGCTCTCGGATCGATCGGGAGAGATCAAGCCAGCGGAGGAGCGATCGGGTGATAGCAAGGTAAAAAGACCACTAGGTCCAACAGGCAGTAAAGTAAATGCAAAGTCAGGTAGGTGTATGTATGTCAGGTAGGTGAGGTCAGTGTAGGTCGGGTAGGTGTATGTATGTCAGGTAGGTATATGTCAGGTAGGTGGTGCATGTATGTCAGGTAGTCAGTGTAATGGTCAGTGTGTCAGGTAGGTGAGTTTAGTGTTCAAAATTGATGGGCAATGGTAAGTCAAGCAGCAACCAGCAAGTGAGCTTACCCCCCACCGCCCAGACAAATTAAACTAGGCCATGACCATCCTGGATCCAAAACCGTGCCGCCGCCCCCGGTACCGTCCTCGGGCTGAAGCCCCTGGTCTTCTTGCCACCTAGCAACGCCCCTGCGCATGACGTATTACAGCGATCGTTGTTGCAGGGTGTCAGTCTAACCGTCCAATCACGGCTGATCACGATGTAAACAGGAAAAGCCAGTAATCGGCTTTTCCTCACTCGCGTGTCAGACACGAGTAGAGGAGAGCCGATCGGCTGCTCCTCTGACAGGGGGGGGGGGGGTTTGCGCTGATCGATTATCAGTGCAGCCCCCCCCCCCGAGGATGCCCACACTGGACCACCAGGGATGCCACTAGACCACCAGGGATGCCCACCACAGGTATGCTACCCTAGACCACCAGGGATGACAATCAAAAAGGATGCCAATCAGTGCCCACAATGGATGCCAATCAGTGCCCATAATGGATGCCAATCAGTGCCCACAATGGGCATCACTGATTGGCATCAATTAGTACAACACACATACATTAGTGCCACATATCAGTGCCCATCCATGCCACCCATCAGTGCCCGTCAGTGCAGTACCATCAGTGCCCATCAGTAAAGGAGAAAACGTACTTATTTACAATGTTTTATAACAGAAACCAAAAAAAAAAAATAACGTATTTTTCAAAATTTTCGGTAATTTTTTTTACAGAAAATAAAAAATCTCAGAGGTGATCAAATACCAAAAGAAAGCTCTATTTGTGGGAACAAAATGATAAAACTTTAGTTTGGGTGCAGTGTAGCATGACCGCGCAATTGTCAAAGTGCAACAGTGCTGAAAGCTAAAAATTGGTCTGGGCAGGAGGGTGTATAAGTGCCCTTTATGGAAGTGGTTAAGCCTTAGGATCCATGCACACTGGGCGTTAAAATAACGTTATAAAAGCGCCAGTCCTTCAACGTTTAATTTTTTTTTTGCAATAGCGTTTTATTTTCAAAAACGTAAAAAAATCAAAAAAACGCTGGTGAAACAAGTTTTTGAGCGTTTTTTTATTTTATTATTTTAAGTGTTTTTTTATGGTCAGAAAAACAGCTACTGAACATGATTTTAGGGCGTTCAGACAACAGCCCATAAACTCCATGGCTAATAAACGTCCAAAAACTTCCATGTGTGCATGGACACATCGAATAACAGAGGGGAGTACTGTACTGTTAAAAAAAAAGCCCAAACTTCCAAAAACAGCCGTTTATGAGCTTCAGTGTGCATGGAGCCTAAACATCTATCAGCAGCAGTGTACATGAGGCCTTAACCCTTTAACCGCCCTGGATGTTAACCCTGTCCCAACCAGTGTCATTAGTACAGTAACAGTGCATATTTTTAGCACCGATCACTGTATTAGTGTCACTGGTTCTCCGAAAAAGTGTCAGTGTTTTTCCGCCGCAAATTCAGCAGTCCCGCTACAAGTCACTGATGGCCACCCTTACTAGTAAAAAATAAAATGTAAAAATTCCATAAAAATATCCCATAGTTTATACATGCCAAAACTTTGCGTAAACCAATCAATATACGCTTATTGGGATTTTTTTTGCGAAAATATGTAGCAGAATACATATTGGCCTAAACGGATGAAGAAATCACCTCACACAGTACAGTAGCCACAAACACTGGTAAGGCACACATTTCACCCTTTGATCACCCTAGATGTTAACCCCCTTCCCAGCCAGTGTCATTAGTACACTTTCAGTGCATATGTTTAGCAATGATCACAGTATTAGTGTTATGGTTCCCACAAAGTGTCCAAAAAGTCTCAGAGTGTTTGCCACGATATCGCAGTTCAGTGATAAGTTACTGATCACCCCCATTACTAGTATAGATATATAAAAAATTGGGAGAGGGAGAAAGAGAGAGAATAGTTTGTAGACAATAGATAGCAAAATACATATTAGCCTAAATTTATGAAGCAATTCAATTTTTTTAAATGTTTTTACAGCAGAAATGTTGTGTTTTTTTTCAAACTGGTTTGCCTTTTTTGTTTATAGCAGAAAAAATAAAAAAATAAAAAATAAAAACAAAAAACACCCAGACATGATGAAATACCACCAAAAGAAAAGTCTATCTGTGGGAAGGGGACACAATTTAGGTACAGCGTCGCACAACCGCGCAATTGTCAGTTAAAGTAACGCAGTGTTGTATCGCTAAAAAATGACCTGGTCAGAAAAACGTGGTAAATCTTCTGGCGTTGAAGTGGTTAAAGCTTCCTGGATGGATGTCATGCTCATCCAAAAGCTCCCAGTAATTTCCAGCCTTCGCTTGCTATGCAGCAAATGAAGGTAAATATCCTGATCTGCATACTTGGTCCAGGTCCTGGAAGTAGGTCAACAATGGCAGCCTACGCATTTCTCTAATGATACGCTTCCTTCCTTCATTCATTTCTTTAGTTCTCAAATTCTGAATGAAGAAAGTTTCCAGAAAAAAAAAAAAAAAAGCTACACAGTTCTCCTAAATACAATTTCTAGCTAAATGACAAACTAAACGGATCTCTAAAGTCATCTCCTCCTACAGTCATAAAACATACATTTCTTACCAGGAAATGGCTGGGAGATAATTTGGTTCTTGACGACAATGTGAGGGATTTGGGATTTGATTTGAACGGCTTCACGAGACAATTGTGCAAATATTTCTTTACAAAGCAGGACATTCTGTGCGGCTTCCAGCTTCGTCTGCCAATGTGGAGTCCCTGAAAATGAGAAATGCAGAGGGTTTTCACATGGAGTGAAGCTAACCAATCGCAAACAGATAGCAATGAGAGACTGGCTGAAAACATGTAGCAGACCAGGCAATGAATACAAGGTGCAGGGGTGAAGGGACATCAGATACCAATCTGGAATACAAATTCAATCATACACACAAATACTTAACCACTTCAAAACCGCAATACATATTCACACACACTTTTTTATATGATATGATATGATTATTATATATATACACATTTTGCGAGTGGAATTTAGTGCAGGGCGAGTGAGTAGCAGGGTGGGACCAGTCCGATAGCTTCATGTCTTTTTTTTTTTTTACACCACTTCAGAGCGGATTCCTTGATCCCCCGAAACGGAACGCTAGATCCCCCAACCCAGCCCTCCCTGCTGCAGTCTCTGCTGCTGCTGCTTCTCTGATGTACTGTACAGAAGCCTGCACAGCTGGAGGATACAGAGCGGTAGGACCGGACTGAACTGGGGCCACTTTGAGCGGAGGCTGCATCGCTCCCCTCCCTCTCTCCTCCTCCGTGTGTCACAGAGAAGCAGGCGGTGTGTTACAGAGCCGGTGTTCCAGGTCTGTGTTCAGCGGCACTGTATCAAGGTCCCACCCACCTAGACCAGCTCTTGTGATAGTAGATTAAATCAGTGTTTCGCCTATCACAGGAGCTGGTCTAGGGGAGCGGGATCTTGCTACTGTGCCGCCGAACACAGACCCGGCTCCATGACACACACTATAGTGAGTGCTCCTCTCACTATTTAAAAATTAATTTAAATAACTCATACACTAATTAATAAACAAAGATATATATATATATATATATATATATATATATATATATATATATATATATATATATATATATATATATATATATATTTTTTTTAAACTGCATACTGATTAACTACATTTACAACTAAAAGGCACTTGATCAGGATAATGCAAGGGTAATGTAAGGTTGTATGTCTGATAAATCTACAGCAGATCTTTACATTTTGACTTTTTTTTTCATTATTATTGGTATAACTGCCAGTGCATGTACTGTGCTTTTATTTTGTGCAGGAGTCCTTCCTCTGGTTTAAATATAAATCCAACCCGATTCAAGAACAGGATGTCACTCTCAATTGAACCGTACACTACTATGGCATTTCATCATAATTCTCTTTTTAAAGTGACTCTGTTGCCAAATCTAAAATGCAAGTTCTATCTATAAAGAAGAAAGTTAAATAATTCTCCTGCCACCTGTGTCACCAACATCCATGTAATTAAAGAGAAATCACTGGTTGAAGTTCCATAAGAAATTGAAACTTCTGGGAGTGTCAATCCCTGCTGCACTCAGAGGTTTTATCCTTTGATCACTTACATCACTATAAGTAATAGTAGTGATGTAAGGGTTAGAGAGGGAGAACCCACTGTGTGGGTCAGGGGATGAGGACATCAAGATTCCTAAAAGATAATATTTCTGAAAAAAAAAGGGATTTTTAAATACAGCTTACCTGTAAAATCCTTTTCTTGGAGTACATCACGGGACACAGAGCGGCATATTCATTACTATATGGGTTATATGGAGTACCTTCAGGTGTGGACACTGGCAATCTCAAACAAACAGGAAGTCCCTCCCTATATAACCCCCTCCCCTAGAGGGAGTCCCTCAGTTTTGTAGCAAGCAGTATGCCTCCCAAAATGTTCCCAAAAAGAGGGGTGGGAGCTCTGTGTCCCGTGATGTACTCCAAGAAAAGGATTTTACAGGTAAGCTGTATTTAAAAATCCCTTTTTCTTTCTCGTACATCACGGGACACAGAGCGGCATATTCATTACTATATGGGATGTCCGAAAGCAATGCTTTAATGAGGGGAGGGAGACATCTTCCAAAGAAGGATTTAATTTAGAGGTATACTCAAATACTAGTAAATCCAACTTAAACGAGAAATGTAAATCTCAAATCAAATCAAGGGAGCCCCCTCAGATCCTGAGGAGCTTGAATCGTGGCCTGTAGTACTGACTGCCCAAAGGCTGTATCCGCATTCCTTCTTATGTCCATTTGATAAAATTTTGTAAACATGTGGACTGACGACCACGTTGCTGCCTTGCATATTCGAGCCATAGAGATCTGATGATGATGTGCTGCCCAGGAGGTGCCCATGGCCCTGGTAGAATGGGCCTTTGCCGACAAAGGAGGAGGCAACCTCTTCAAACCGCAGGCCTGAACGATTAATTGTTTAATCCATCTTGCGATGGTGGATCAAGCAGCTGCCTGACCCATCTTGGGCCCTTCCGGTAAAACGAACACCACATCTGTTTTCCGAACCTTCTCTGTAGCTTTAAGATAGGCCTTTATGGCCCTGACAATATCCAACGTATGCAGCAACCCCTCCTTTCTAGAGGTGGGTTTTGGAAGAAGGATGGAAGTACCACATCCTGGTTCAGGTGGAAACTGGATATAACCTTTGGTAGAAAGGAAGAATGAGGACGGAACCCCGCCCTATCCTTATGTAAAATGAGATATGGTTCCTTACAAGATAAGGCTGCCAATTCCGATACTCTCCTGGCCGAAACTATGGTGATCAGAAATACCGACTTTCTAGTCAGTAAAACCAAGGTACCTTAGCCAACGGCTCAAGGGGTTGTTTCTGTAGAGTTGACAGAACAAGATTTAAGTCCCATGGACAAAGTGGTGATTTGACCGGAGGATTAACACGTAAGACTCCCTGTACGTAGATCTTAACCAGCGAGTGGGCGGCCAGCGGCCTCTGAAATCACACTGATAAGGCTGAAATCTGTCCCTAGATCGTGCTTAATGCCAGGACTTTATCCACTCCTAGCTGGAGGAAACGTAATACTCCATCAATGGTATACTTGCGGGAAAACCATCTCTTAGACTCACACCAGCCTACGTAGGCCCTCCAAACCCTGTAACAAATTACCCTGGAGGCCGGCTTTCTAGCCTCAATGAGGGTAGGGATTACCTGCCTAGACAGACCTCTACCCCTGAGAATCAGGGATTCAGCCGCCAGGCCGTCAAATTTAGACGCCGTAATGCAGGGTGGAGGATCGGGCCTTGTGAGAGTAGGTCTGGCCCTAGAGGAAGAGTCCAAGGGCCTTCCGCTGCCAATTTCAGGACTAGTGAGTACCATGCCCTCCGGTACCAAGCTGGGGCTACCAGGATAACCAGCCTGTGGTATGATCCTGCGCCGCAGGCGGGGTAGTAACTGCAGTGGGGGAAATGCATATAGAAGTTATGATTGATGCCAAGGGCAGACCAACACATCGGTTCCGCAGGCCATAGGGTCCCTCGTTCGAGACATGAACCTGTCTAGCTTCTTGTTGAATCCTGATGCCATGACCTCCACGTCTGGCACTCCCCACTTCTGGCAGATTGTCTGAAAAAAACTTGTGGATGCAGAGACCACTCCCCCGGCGACAGGTGTTTGGCGACTTAGGAAGTACGCCTGCAGGTTGTCCACCTCGGGAATGAATGTCGCCGATATGCAGGGTACATAAACCTCTGCCCACCGAAAAACCAAGCTCCTCTCACTCTGAGTGGCTTGACTCTTGGTTCCCCCTTGGTGGTTCACCTATATGCCACCGCTGTGGCCTTGTCTGAATGACTTCTCACCGAGGACCCCTGTAATCTGGATGTCTATGCCAGGAGGGCTAGCTGAGCCGCTCAGAACTCCCAGACCTTGATGGGCAGCTGCCTCTCCGCCTCTGCCCAAGTTCCTTGGCGAGTGAACTTGTTCAAGACCGCTCTCCAGCCTTCCAGACCACTGGGCAGAACCAAGCTGCTAGAATTGCTGCCTGTAGGACACGAGCGTGGAAGCGTGTGGTATTGCCTCGAACATGGCCATCGCATACATAGGCGAATAGTTGGCTCTTTTTTGCTTAGAACCAACTGAATCAATCTCTTGATAGCCTCGACCTTTACCAGGGGCAGGAACATCCATCTTCTGTTCTGTGCCTAATCTCGTGCCGAGATATTCCAACTGCTTTGTAGGTTGAAATGCTGATCTTTCCCCGGTTTAGGACTCAGCCGAACCTCTCGAGGTACTGAACCATGAGGGCTACTACGCATTCCACTAAGGAAGCGAGTGATCTTATGATTAAGAGGTCGTCCAGGTATGCTAGGACCGAGATCCCTTGGATCCTTTGGACTGACTAGAATAGGAGCTAGGACCTTCGTGAATACCCGGGGGGCGTAGCCAGCCCGAAGGGGGGCGCCACAAATTGGAAGTGACGCTGTATCACTGCGAAGCGTAAAAACAAAAATATTTGATGTGGCTGAAAGACCTGGTACATGAAGGTAACCCTCCTTTATGTCTATAGAAGCCCGATCCTTCTGGAGTGTGGCGGCTGCTGGCCAAACGGATTCTATCCGGAAAGAGCGAACCCTTAGGTAAGCATTTAAACCTTTTAGGTCCAAAATTGGTCTGACATTGCCGATGAGCCTTGGTATGACAAACAGATTGGAATAGAAACCTAGCCCCTGTTCTTGGGCTGGTACCTCTACCATTATGCCCTGGTAAAGCAGGTGATCCAATGCTGCCCGCATTGAGGCCTTCCTTGTGGAGGAAATTTTAGAAATTCTAATCTGTAGCCTGTGGCCACAGATGATCGGACCCCCTCTGTCGGGGACCGATCCCCAGAGGCCTGTCCTTGCGATCCATTGTTAAAAGTTTGATCGCGCAGGAGGACCGTACTGCCTGAAATTTGAGGGCCCTGGAACCGGGGGGAGCTGCCCTTTTAAACGCAGGACCCCGGAATTTCCTTTGACTGGTAAAAGGGTACTTTTGCCACTTGAAACAGTCTGAATGTATTTATCCAGATCTTTCCATGGAAGGGCAAACCTGCCAGCAGTCTTTTACATGGGGCTCGGCCGCCCAGTTCTTCAACCAAAAGAGCCTTCTCATATGCACTAAAAATAGTGACAACGAGACGCCTGCTGGATGGAGTCTTTTTATAGCCTCTACCACAAAGCACAGAGCTCTGGGAATATCCATCAACTCCTCTGCCTATCGGGCAGGGATGTCTAAGCATCTGTTTTGTCTGGTTCCTTAATGCCTGAAAAAAACTCCAATTGTAGCCACTGCTGGCTGTAGCCAGGGATGCTGGAAAAAATGTCTCTAAACGTTTATCGACCGGGACCTTTAACATTTGTATGTTTCCCCTTAGGCCAGTTAATGATTTATTCACCCATGAGATGGCTGCGTCCACCGTTGGGAGCGCCCCCTTTCTTTAGAAAAATGTCTTTTCCATAGGGTAAATAACAGAAAACCTTCCAGGTGGTCTCCCATCCAGGCACTAACCAGGCCCTACCCTGCTTAGCCTCCGAGATCAGAGGAGATCGGGCTCTTTCCGGGAGATGCGGCCTTAAGGACCTCACGGGTAGTTGAAAAGCAGTGCCCGAACCGGGACCTGAACCCTGGACCCTCAGATCAAAAGTCCGATGCTCTATCAACTGAGCCATCCGGGCCCCTTTTAAAGAGCACTTGGTCAGGGGAAAGAGTGCCTGCAAGCACAAATATTTCCTGGCAGACGTGCATAAAGACTACCCTCTCGTCAGCTTTAGGCGGCAGAAAAAATTCTGTCCGGTCGTCCCAATCCTGGAAAAACCAATTCCTCTAACAGAGGATGGGCCAGAAAAGCTGCGTTGCTTAAAGGCGCTTTTAAAAGAACCCAAAGAGGATACCGCAGGAACCTGAGGCTCTGGAAATGGCAAATTGAATGCCAAGCGGACGATGTCTGTCAAAGACTGGACCCACAGACTCTCCGCCTGGGAGGCTGAAAACGATTCTACAGTGGTAGATCCTCTAGGTTCTGTCCCTTTTGGCGATGGGGATCTAGTCCGCTTCTTGCCAGAAAAAGAGCCAGCGATCATAGCTGTTAACCTCTTTTCTCTAGCCCCCCTAGGGTGACGGCTAGCATCTCCTCTGTGATAACACAGGGTTGGGCCGACCTGGGCCAGCCTCAGCACCAGACCCCCTTAATGGCTTATCCAGGGTGACCCTTATAGGAATAACCTGTGGGGAAAGTATTGGCATATTATCAGAACCAGAGGAGGAACCCCTTTGTCTTTGCCTTTTCTCTTTATTTTTTTTTTTATTTTTATTTTTTTTGTGTTTTGATCCTGAACCCTTGGAAGCCATAATACAAAACCGAAGGACTCCGCTTACAACAACAGACTGTTATAGCCAGGAGTACAAAAAAATAAGGTTTAGGGGACAATAGGATCACTAATGCCCCAAAACCGGTGGGGCTCAGTATGTTTTCTTTTATATATATTCACCACATACAGCCCCACCCCCAACATGTTTGCCAGCATTCAACCTGTTGCCAAGGGGATTTTGGCGTAACAAAAAGTATTGGAGCTGACTCCAGCATGTAGTACCCCTTCTCGCCACCGGGAGTCACTGTGCTGCCAGCTCTACGTCCTCTCTCTCTCCAGCTCAGCTCTGAACTGAGCTAAGAACGCGCCTGCTGTGTATAACAGCAATTAAAGGCACGCCCACTCTACACTGCAGTCACACTCTCCGCCCCCCCCCCCCCCCCCCCTCCCGAACGGCGCGAACATTTTCTATATGCATGCGCGCGCGCGCGACTGTCGGGGGAGGAGAGCCCAGGAGGAGACACACTCTGGAGCCCAGGAATGCAGGTTGGAGGACGCATCAGGCGGCAGATTTGAATCCCGGCAAGGTAAGGCTAACACAGGCCCCTAAGGAGTCCCTTTAGCCTAGAGACAGATCTTTTTTTTTTTTTTTTTTTAAAGATCTTCAACCAGCGAGCAGCAGGTAGCTAGCAAACATACATAGATAGGTAGGGGGATCAAGTTATGGGGGGAAACATTTCAGGGCATCCTGTCTATCAGACATAGTGACCATGGTGCCAATGCAGAGCATACTCAGGCTACCCCCCTTAAGATCTCCCCTGGAGAGCCTGCTGTCGAACCAAGTCCCGCAGGCTCCCCTCTTACCTGCTCCATGCCGCAGGATGTTTTGCAAAACGGTCCAATCTTCTCCCATCTCCGTGGGTAGCGTAGTAGACCTTCAGGCCCTGGGGTCCTATGAAGGTACCCACTGTCCTGGACCTATATAGCACCCTGGCAAACAGGAACTTATGGTCTTTACGAACTCCAAGTCCTGGGCCCAGGGTCCAGCCCTCCAAAGAGGAGCATTATAGGCAAAACCCCACGGTTTGGGGCCCGGGTACTGTCCACTTTGGCACTGAGGCTCCTTGGACAGATCCGGTTAGCCCGCCCTTAATCCCAAGGATGTGGAGCAAAGCTATTCCGTGACCAACACCTAAGACACTGGCGAAAAAACTGAGGGACTCCCTCTAGGGGAGGGGGTTATATAGGGAGGGACTTCCTGTTTGTTTGAGATTGCCAGTGTCCACACCTGAAGGTACTCCATATAACCCATATAGTAATGAATATGCCGCTCTGTGTCCCGTGATGTACGAGAAAGAAATAACAACGCTCAAGTTAAACTCCCATGTGCCTGGTGGTATGGGAGAAAGAGAAAGTACCAATGCACAGTTTTCTAAATGTTACTAATCCTGCCTTCTTGTTGGCCCTCTGCTGCTGCCGCTCGGATGTCCTGTACAGAAGCCTGCACTGCTGGATCGCTCCCCTCCCGCTCTCCTCCTCCGTGTGTCATAGAGAAGCAGGTTGTGTGTTACAGAGCCGTATGTGTGTCCGGCGGCACTGTATCAAGGTCCTAACTGCCTAGACCAGCTCTTGTGATAGTAGATTAAATCAGGGTTCCGCCTATCACACAAGCCGGTCTAGGGGGCTGGACCTTGCTACAGTGCCGTTGAACACAGACCCGGCTCCATGACACACACCATGGTGGGTACTGTGAGGCTGCATTTGATGGCCACAGTGAGGCTGCATTTGATGGCCACAGTGAGGCTGCATTTGATGGTTACTGATATGCTTTATGTTAATATTGTTAAAGTTGTTGTTAATATTTATTTTTAGAACTTCATTCTGCATAAAACATTTAACAATGTAATTTCACGAGATAATTAATGAGGGTGTGTTTAGGGGCGGGGCAACTAGTGGCGAGTAACTTTCAAGGCCTGGCTAGTGGCTCTGGACTTCAAATTTTGAGCCTTGTGTGTATGTATATATATGCAGCTGTCAGCCAAAACCCCAATTATGTTTGCAGCCGGAGGGGTTGTGCCCACCTCCCTGGATTGCCAGGCTTTCTCAGGCTTCCGTTTTCACCAGCGAGCACAGGAAACGACTGGCCATAGAGCTGAGGCGAGACCAGATTGTCTCTCCCCACCTCTATGATCTAGGCGGCCAGGAGGAGGTCATGACGTTACTTCCTGTTTAGGGTAGAAGTAAAAAAAAAAAAAATGTGCTTTTCGGAAAACATCAGATTGGTAGAGGAGAGATTGGGGAGGGGGGGGGGGGTCTTATAGATGTCTCCATAAAGAGGACTTAGTATTATCACAAGGGATGTTTACATTTCTTGTGTTAGCATTAAAAGTGATCCAATTTTTTTTTTAAAGTGACGGTGTATAAATAAAAAAATGAATCAATACATTTTCTTTTTTAAAGTGCCCCATCCCCCCGTGCTCAGAGTAAGTGCATACATAGGTTGCACACACATTTGTAAATGGCGTTCATGTTGCTGGAAACATTACAGCAAGAGCAATAATTCTAGTGCTAAACCTCCTCTAACTCTAAACTGGTAACCTGTAAAAAAAAATTAAAGCGTCACCTAATGAGATTTTTAACCATCGTCGTTTGTCACCATTCCACAAGCGTGCGCACTTTTAAAGCGTGACATGTTAGGCATCAATTTACTCGGAGTAACATCCTCTTTTGTATTTTACCATAAAATTGGGTTATGGATAGTGAACTTTTCCAAAAAAATTGCATTTGAAAACCACTGTGCAAAGACCATTTGACTTAATAAATGGCAACAACCGCCATTTTATTCTCCAGGGCCTCTGCAAAAAAATAAACATAATGTTTGGGAGATTTTTTGTCATTTCCTAGCAAAAAAACACAGATTTCTATTTGTAAACAAAAATTGTCAAAAGGCCTGGTCTTTAAGTGTTAAAAAGAGTTACTCAAAAAAAAAAAAAAAAAACACAACAGCTACTTTACATAGTCAAAGTGACAGTTGTCTGTGTAAAGCTTGCCTATGACCCTGTGATATTTACCTCTGCAGCAATCCAATGTCACTCTGCAGATACCACAAAAATACTCGCTGTTGGTCACTATGCCAGAGTACTGCATAATAGGGGGGAGAAAGTCGCACGCTATTCCATACCCCCAAAACACTGATTTTATTGACAGCTGCGACAGGGTGGGGCGGGGAAGCACTGGCAGAAGAACACTTGAGAAGCGAGGGGGTTCGATCCGCTTTACGTGTCTTTTTAATACAATTGCACATGCAAGTGCAATAATGCAAATAAAAGCTGATAAAATGTAATTACTGATAATAAGCACATTAACTACTTGCCTACCGCCCGTCATATGACCGTGATTGCCCAGTAATTGAGCAGGACCGTGGATCTGTGTGTGTGCAGATCACCGCTATTACTAGTAAAAAAAAATAATAATAAAAATGCTATAAATCTACCCCCTATTTTGTAGATGCTATAACATTTGCACAAACCAATCAATATACGCTTATTGCCATTTTTTTTTACCAAAAATACGTATTCTTCTACATATCAGTCTAAACTGAGGAAGAAAATTGTTTTAAAAAAAAATAAAAATAAATTGTGATTTCTCCCTTTTTTTTTATTTTTTATTAGTGTGTATGTATGTATGTATGTATGTATGTATGTATGTATGTGTATGTATGTGTATGTATGTGTATATATATATATATATATATATATATGTGTATATATGTGTATGTGTATATATGTGTATGTGTATATATGTATATGTGTATATATATATATATATATATATATATATATATATATATATATATATATATATGTGTATATATATTTTTTTTCTTCACTTCCCTAAGAAAATGGAAAATAAATACAACTGTTAAGTTTATGTTATCCATGTAGGTGCATGAGCAATATCATTATTATCTATTTAAATTGTTATATTTTCTTTGTTTGTAATCCTTGTGGACTAATTCCCGCGATATAAATAAAATAATTAAAAAAAAAAAAAAATTGTGATATTTGTTAAATCAAAAAGTAAAAAAATATTGTGTTTCTTTCAAAATTGTCGCTCTTTTGTTTACAGCGCAAAAAAATAAAAACCACAGAGGTGATCAAATACCACCAAAAGAAAGCTCTATTTGTGGGAGGAAAAAAAAACGTCAATTATGTTTGGGAGCCACGTCGCACAACTGCGCAATTGTCATTCAAAGTGTGACAGCGCTGAAAACTAAAAGTTGGTCTGGGCAGGAAGGGGGTGAAAATACCCTGTATTGAAGTAGTTAAAGTAATTGTAAGGGTTTGTTTTTTTAAATAACAAACATGTCATACTTGCCTCCACTGTGCAGCTCGTTTTGCACAGAGTGTCCCCAAAGCTCGTCTTTTGGGGCTTCTCGTGGCTCCTCCCCCCATCAGATAAACCCCCCTAGGAGAAGCACTCTTCCAGGGGGTTACCTTGCGGGCGTGCTCCCGAGTCCAGCATTTGCCTCTATAGACACGAATGCCTTAAAGCAAAGCTAGGCAGTTTTACAGAATAGAATTTTTGTACTCAAAGTAAAATCCTTTTCTTGGAGGCAATTACAGGACACAAAGTCTCTTACTTCTGGGTTATAGTGCTGCCTAGACAAGTTGTAGGACAACCCCTCCTACTCCCAGCATGCCTCAGTTTTGCAGCAAAGCAGTAGCGCAACATGATCATAGGACCCACAGAGGGTAGGACCTAAGAGAAAGAGAAGTGTCCTAGTTGGTGAAAGCCTGAACGTACTTTAGGTAGGAAGGAAGTTCTGGGACACAAAACCACCTTGTTCTTGTGTAAGACTAGAAAGGGTTTTGTACAGAATAGGGTCACCAGGTCAGACATTCACCTTGTAGGGCGGAGGACAACAAGAAACAAAACTTTGAGCGAGAGTGGAAAGGGAACACCCTTGACAGGATAAAAGCCAATTTTTGAAGTGCAGAGGAAAACAAATTCAGATACCAAGGAGTTAAAGGAGGATAAGCTGGGGAAGCTACATGGGAGACACCTTGCTCACAGTAGGAAACAATAGTGTGACACCACTACTTCCTCTATACCAGGGGTCAAGTCCTGGGGAAAAAAAGTGTGGGAACTCCCACCCAAGATCCCTTCCCCCACCAAAAAAAAATATGATATGCTCATATGTAGGGTTGTCCCGATACCACTTTTTTAGGACCGAGTACAAGTACCGATACTTTTTTTTCATGTACTCGCCGATACCGAATATCGATACTTTTTTTTAAATGTGTCCAAAAATGCAGCCATGTCCCCCCACAAAATGCAGCCATGTCCCCCCACAAAATGCAGCCATGTCCCCCCACAAAATGCAGCCGTCCAATCCCAAGCAAGGGGGAGTGTCTATACGCGGCGCGGCGAGGAACACTACAGCTATTCAAATGAAAGCTGTAATGTTTCCCGCACGCTGATTAACTCGGCGGCGTTGCGGTATGCGGCGGTGGCGGTTTTGTATCAGATCTGGCATCAGGGGCATTTGCGGGAGTACAAGTACTCCCGCAAATGCTCAGTATCGGTCCCGATACTGGTATCGGTATCTGGACAACCCTACTCATATGCATTATTACTAAACCGCATGTTTTTTTTCGATCCACTGTACCTTAGTAATCCTTTATGTTACTGCCCGCTTCCTGTATATGGATTCATCGGGTAGTGTATGGTTATTCCGTCACTTCCTCGATGCTCCAATGTCTCCTGGGAGCTTTTGTCATTGTTCCCAGGAGACAATTTGGAGGTCTGCCGAGAGTCATCGCAGGATTTAGAAAGAAGCAAGTTCTTTCTAAACCCGTGATAACTTGAGCTGGGCATCGCCGCTTAGTGAAGGATTGGTTCGGACGGCTCAGCTGCTCTAGTCCTGCAAAGGGAACCGAGTTCCTGCTGTGAAAAAAGTGCAGGAACTCCGTTCCCACAGGACTTGAGCCCTGTGCTATACTCAGGAGATTCCTGCTTTTGTGGTTTATCCATACCTGTTGTCATTGGAGGTTTATTTTAGACTTTCAACACTGAGTCTAATACCCACCCCTCCTCTGCATGTGTGCCGAGTGTCCGGGCTGCTATGTTTTCCACTTTTATTGGGGCGCCCTAAAGTGCGATTCCTTGCAAGCCGTACACATAGTCTATGGACTCTCCTTCCCAGAGCGACCGGGAAATTCATGAGATCATCCGATGGCTTTTAGAGGAACTCTGGCTAGGAGAGCTATTCCAGTACACCTTTTATTGGCCATGTATTTTTTACAAAATTATTCAATATTCTTTTTTTTTTTTTTATGTTTAATATAAAAACTTTCCTACAGCAAAACAATCCTCTGAAGAAGACCCTTATTGTACAGGTCGAAACATGTCAGTTTAGATACAGACATTGCAATATGGAATGTTGTGTATAATTTTGTGTTTGCATTTTTTGTATTTGGAATGGCACTATTTTTTCCTACCAGAGCTCATATTTTACATGCTATCAGTACATTATATATGTCCATTTTCAATAAAATATATATTTTAACAAATAAACCCAGCTTTGAGGGAAAAAATAATCAATGGAGGAAGTCCCAGACTTTGATTTTAATCGTTTTTTTTTTAAGATCTGTATTATGGCAGAAAGTAAAAAAACATTTTGTTTTTAGTTATACTTTAAATTGTATGTTATTCCTGTTTCCAATTACACTATACTCGCTAAAGAACAGACTCCTCCTCGGGGCGTGGCCGGGATGTGAAAGAGAGAAGACGTGCGCTAGCTGAGCTCCGCTCTGACCCTAATCCTGTCTACCTTTCAGCGCAGATTCCTACATCCAGCATCCACTTGGCAGGCACCCTGGGGCGGAAGAAGACACCCGGTACCCAGAGAGCCCCTCCGCTATCGCCGGGCAGGCTCCGTTCGTCCTCGACGCCTGGAGCCCGGGTCGCTCTGGCCATCTTGCCCACGAGGCTCCCAGCCCTAGAGATGTCTACTAACCTTCCAGCCTTGCCCAATCCATCGGCATCCCAAGCTGCTTCCCACGCTGAACTCCTGGCGGCTATTAAGGAAGGCCGGGACTCTGTGGTGGTGAAGATAGACCACCTTGCAGCAGACGTGAGCCTTCTTAGACATGACATGGACAAATTTAGGGCCCGGTTCGCCGAGGCGGAGGGCCGCATCTCACAGCTGGAGGACTCTACCAGGGCTGACTCCAGGGACCTCCATGCCCTACAGCTACAGGTTAGAGCCCTGCAGGAGAAATCCATTGACACCGAGAATAGGCTCAGGAGGAATAATATCAGGGTCCCGGGCCTCCCGGAACGTGCTGAGGGCCCCAAGCCTGCGGAGTTTACCGAGACTTTTCTCATCTCGCTATTGGGCCTGCCGGAGATGCCGCCTACATTCGTGGTCGAGCGGGCTCACAGAGTTCCTCCCAAGCCTCCAGTCCCCGGGGCCCCACCGAGGCCCTTCCTGCTCCGTTTGCTAAATTATCGCGACAGGGATCGAATCCTGGCGGCTGCCAGGGAAAAAAGGGATCTAACCTTTGAGGGAGCCAGGATTATGCTGTTCCCGGATTACTCTCCTGAGGTGCAGCGCCAACGCCGCTCCTTCACCGAGGTGAGGAGGTGTCTGCGAGACCAAGGCCTCAAATTTAGCCTGCTCTATCCCAGCAAGTTGCGGGTGATAGATGGAGACCGCACACGTTTCTTCACCGATCCGGAGGCAGCTATGTCGTGGCTGGAGGCCCGTTGATGAGACCTACCTCGTGGCAAGTATCCCGGCTAAACCTATATCTCTCTGCATTGGGCCACCCTTTCTTAGCTATCATTATTTTATCTACTCTCCCTTTCCTTTTTCGCTTTGCTGATGGGGGGATGGGACCCGCTGGAGGTCGCTGAGGTGGATGTATGACGGTTAATCCTGGTCCCTGTCCCTACTGTTACATACGGGGGGGGATATATGTTCATGTTCTCCGGGAGTTACATTGTGGACTGAGATCCGACCCCCATCTCCCCCCCTCTCTTTACTGGCCATGCTCCCTTACTGCGGCCTTCAACTTCGGGCATAATTACCCCCCGCGCCCTGGCCTTTTTGCCTTGCCAAGGCTGGAATCTGCCTTTACCGCGGCTCAGAGTTGGGCTACACAGCGCGCGGATGTGGAGGCGCAACACTCGGACCTCCAGGAACTGTGTCACGGAGGAGTCGTTAACCCCCCCCCCCCCTGTGCCTGGAGCTGTCCGGACTTGCTTATCATTTATGTCATTTTTTCAATTCTTTTATTTTTTAATTTTTAGTTTTGCGACCTGCCCCATCCGGGCGTGGACACTGCTCGCAGGACTTTGCTGGTTGTGGACAGCCCTATGGCCATTGTGTAGGGCCCCCAGTTTAGGGGCTCATTTACACCCTCTACAGGTGACTGTTTGTTTTTGGGGAAAAACTATTCCCACCCCTCAGGCCGTTGCTAGAGGGATGGGACATAGTCGGATAGGCACCCGGTGCCTGGGACATTTTGTTGTTTTTTGTGTTTACTGTATGTGTTATGCTCAATGTCTTGTACTCTATAGAGATGGTGATCTGCGCAAGTTCTACTTGAGTGACATGTGGTGTACCAGGGGTCTTGCTGCTCCTGGGGTGCCCCGAGAGGCTCACAAAGTGCTATCCTCCCCTTTTTTCCCACCCCCACTGCCTAATGGCTAATCGCCCGTCCGATTCATTTTCCATTCTCTCCTGGAATGTCAGGGGTCTCAATTCCAAATTTAAACGCGCCACCCTCTTTCAATACTTGAAGTCCCGCCCCACACAACTCATCTTACTCCAGGAGACTCACCTCATGGGCAGCAAGACCCTGACCTTGAAAAAGCCTTGGGTTCAGCGAGCCATACATGCCTCGTACTCCACATATGCCAGGGGGGTAACAATCCTAGTTCACAAAAATTTCCCCTGTATAATTGAAGAAATCCGTACGGACCCCCTGGGCAAATATGTGATACTGGTTTTCACGCTGTGGTCGCAGAGATATATTATTGTTAATTTGTACATTCCTCCTCCCTTCTCCTCAGCCCTACTTTATGATGTTTTAGATAGAATTGCACCCTTCTGCCCTGGGAGGGTTATGGTGATGGGGGACTTTAATGCCGTCTTGTCCCACGAGCTAGACAGACCTGGCCCTCCAAGACCAGATCCTCGGACCTACTGGCCTGGGCTCAGGCGGTGGGCCTGGAGGAGGTCTGGAGGTGGAAGCACCCAGATGTGCGTGCATACTCCTGCTATTCAGCCTCCTACAAAACTGCATCCCGGATAGACCTGGCCTTCTCCAACCCCGCACTGTTAGCGGATGTACTGGAGGCGGACTATCTCCCCGGCGGTCTGTCTGATCACAGCCCGCTGTTGGTGGTACTCCGCTCTCCGGCCTCGCGTTGTGCCACATTGTGGAGGCTGGGTGTGCAGTGGGTAAATCATCCCGACGTGGCAGATGGTATGCCCCCCCTGCTGACTGATTACTGGGAGCGCAATGCGGGCACGGCCCCTCCGGACGTAGTTTGGGACGCCTTTAAGGCATACACGAGGGGGCAGTACATTTCCTCCATAGCCAGTGTCAAGAAGCAACACTCGGCGCGGATGGGAGAATTGGAACAGTTGGTTACGGACCGCACTGACACTTACAATGCTGACCCCTCATCGGATCATTTTGATCTGATGATGGCGGCCCAGCGAGACTTACACCTGCATATGACTGAAGCAACGCGACTGGAAATCCACAAGGGTAGACAGAGGGCTTTCGAACAGGGGGACAGGAATGGCCGGTTTTTGGCCATGATGGCCCAACACGACCAGCCTCTCACGACCATATCCCTCCTCCAGACCCCGGGTGGGGGGACTGTGTCCTCCCCTCGAGACATACTGCAGACCTTTAATGACTTCTACGAATCCCTCTACTCCTCCGGGCTGCCCACCGATTTCAGACCTGAGATGTTAAACGCCCTGCTCGATCCCTTGGCGCTAGGCTGGCTCTCGGATCAGGAGAGACAAGCCCTGGTGCAACCATTTACAGCTCTTGAGGTCCAGACTGCCATCCAGTCCTTTCCACCGGGCAAGGCGCCTGGACCGGACGGGCTCCCTTTGGACTTTTATAAGGCCCATGTGGGCCTTCTGGCCCCCTTGTTGGCTCTTCTTTACACTACATGTCTGGCTGGGGGCAGTCTCCCCGCCTCTATGTACCATGCTCACCTGACGCTAATATACAAACCTCACAAGGACCCCACTTCCTGTGGCTCCTACCGCCCTATTGCACTACTAAACACTGACTTTAAGATACTTACCAAGCTACTGGCCTTGCGATTATACCCCATGTTGCCCACGGTAATTGACTCTGACCAAACAGGGTTTATGCCCGGGAGGTCTACGGACGTTAACCTCAGGAGACTTTTCACTAACATCCATACCAACCACATTAACATTGGAACGAGGACAGTGGCCTCGCTAGACGTTGAAAAGGCCTTTGACACGGTCGAATGGCCTTTCTTATGGGAGACCTTGCGTCGGATGGGATTCCCCCTACTTTTCATTAAGTGGCTACGGGTAATTTACAGGGTTCCCACCTCGTCGGTACGCCTGGGCGGTGATGTCTCTGCCCCTTTTCAGCTTTCTCGTGGTACCCGGCAGGGTTGCCCTCTCTCCCCGGCCTTATTTGCTCTTGCCATCGAACCGGTGGCTGAAGCTCTACGTACTTCTCGTCACATTAAGGGGCTTAGGGTGGGTCTGCTGGAGGAGAGGGTGGCCCTATACGCTGACGATATGTTGCTCTTCCTTAATGATGCTGGCCCCTCTCTGCAGGGCGCACTGTCTGTTCTAGACGCATTCGCCCCGGTCTCTGGACTCAGGGTGAACTGGTCCAAATCTCTTCTATTCCCCATAGACCAGGCGGCCAAATCCGCCTCCCCCCCGGATAACCCCCTCTGCTGGGTGGACACGTTTAAATACCTGGGAGTACTTGTCTCTTCCTCGGCCTCTGACTTCATCCCCCTCAATCTGTCGGTGTGGGGAAGGGTGAACCTTCTCAAAATGAAAATAGTCCCCAGGCTCCTTTACCTCTTCCGCCATTCGCCGCAGTGGGTCCCTAAATCCTTTTTTGCTAAACTAAATCGTCTTTTTTCCTCGTTCATTTGGGGGACCTCTCCGCCGAGGTATAAGCTAACTACCTTGATGAGGCCGCGAACGCAGGGGGGGATGGCATTCCCCGACTGCTATAAATACTACCTCGCCGCCCAGCTGGTTACGGCGGCCTGGTGGTTGCAGCCGGACTGTACAAACACTGCCACTGCTCTTGAGGCCTCGGTGGTCGGCTCGCGGGAGGCCCTTCAGTTTTTGCTGTTTCGGGGTCCCCGCGCGCCGTACCCCCTGACCCCCTCTATGTCTACGACCCTGCGGGCGTGGCGAACCGGCCTGGCCATTGAAAAATGCAAACCCACCGAAATTTCGCCCAATGCCCCAATCTGGAAAAACCCTACACTAGATCATTTCTATAGACTGCTCGATCCCCTTGCGTGGTCAAAGTACGGCGTGAGGTTGATATCACATATCGTTACACAAAACGCACTAAGGACCCTCACCGAGCTTTCATCAGAATTCAATGTGCCCTCCCACTATCATTTCCGGTACCTTCAACTGTCGCACGCCTTTTCGGCGCAGTTTCCCTTATCCTCCTGTATTGTGGCCCAGTCGGAGTTGGAGCGGACGCTTAGATTTGATTGTGGCGTGAAGCCTACCTCGCACCTATACTCCTTTCTACTCTTTGTCTCCCTCCCTCCCCTTGACGGGCTGCGAGCCAGGTGGCAAACTGACATCCCTACCTTAGATAATGACGACTGGGATGACGTTTGGGACCTCCCCTTTACTACGTTGGTGTCGGTTCGAGACAGGCTGGTGCAGTACAAAATAGTGCACAGGGCTTACTTCACCCCATACAGGCTACATAAAATGAACCCCACACATTCACAGGAGTGCTGGCGTTGTGGCTCCTCTCCAGGTGACTTCTCACACATTTTCTGGCAATGCCCAGATGTGGTTCATTACTGGGAGGCGGTGCTAGAATTGACTAATAAAATTGCCGAGACTCACCTGCCCTTGGCCATGGAAATATGCCTTCTGGGCATCATAGAGAATGTTGTCAGGGCCTCTGCTAAACGCACCCTAGTTAGCATACTGCTCTTCTATGCCCGTAAGAATGTGGCTATGCACTGGAAAAAACCATCACCCCCATCTCTGGTGCAGTGGCGGCGCCTGGTGAATGCCAACCTTCCCTTGTATAAAGATACTTACGCTAATCGCGGGTGCCCGCGGAAATATGATAAGATTTGGAGGGTCTGGGTGGAGGAGCCGGAAACTGCTGGTTAACACGTGTTGTCTCACTATGTCATCTTCCCTCCCCCCGGTCCTGTATTTGAGTATACCAGTCACTACAGATATTGGCCTGGTATGAGATTTAAAGTGTGTAGTTTGCTATCTCTAGGATGTAACGGCTGTTTTTTTTTCATGAGGAGTTGTAAGATGTTGAGCTGTCTATGTCTAGTCTTGTTTAAATGTGTTGTAAATTGTGTGAAAATTTTCAATAAAAATATTTTCAAAAAAAAAAAAAAGAACAGACTCCTCAAATCTTTTGTTTCCTCTTATGTTGGGTCAAGCTAGCAATGATTGGTTACCCTGCTGTAAAACAATATCAATATGCGCTGTAGGATAACAAAGACATAACAGCACATGTACCTGGTTTTGCTTTGGGTACAGGACGTTTGAACAAATTCACTGTTCCCAGGTCACCAATGTCTGGGGATTGCTTCTGAATGGAAACCTGCAAAAATCAACAAAAAGACATTAATTATTAAAGACCGGGCCTTTTCTGGCACTTTTTGTTTACATGTAACAATCAGTATTATTATATTTATTTTAAAGCAGAGGCCCTAGAGCAGGGGTGGCCAACCAGTGTCCCAGGGGCCACATGCGGCCCGCGGAGCCCTCTGATGTGGCCCGCGACCTCCAGCTCTGGAATGGGGGTTGGGAAGCCCAGATCGCAGGTTGCCGACCATCCATACCACAGCATTAGTGTTGTGAATGAAGCTGGTGGTAAAGCAATAAAGCGTCTGCAGAGCAGAGCCCCATAAGTCAATGCTTCCTGTAGAGCGCCGGCTTTTGCCACAAGCGGAGTCTATGGCAAAGTTCAGCTAACCCGCAGGATAGACACAGGTGCAATACGCTGCACCCGCGGTGTGGGCAAACTGCAGCACATCAGTGTGAAAACGGACTTTGGCCCTTTTCACACGATCGGCCCGACCCAATCGGATCCTCAATTCACCTCTATAGAACGGTAGATGTAAAAAGACTTGACAGCTTATGTCCGCCTATCTCCAATACGCAAAAAAAAACAAAAAAACAGAAGGGAATTTGTCCCATTCTTCCATCTGGGCGGATCAGATCATAGGGCCTATAGAATAGCTGTGACCTGTCATCCACCCGAAACGCTCATTGTTACCAAGTTGCTCAAGTGGCCCTCGCTCTTCAAAAGGTTGGGCACCCCTGCTCTAGAAAATAAATTGGTGGGTTTTGCAATTGCTCGTGTCACAGGTTATTTGCACAGCGTTATTTCTAAATGCAATTTTTTGTAGAAAAACAACAACTTTTTTGAATTTGAACGCAGAAAAAAAAAAAAAAACAGCACATTTCTTAAAAAAAAAAAAAAAAAGATGATGCCAAGTCGAGTAAATAGATGTCAAGCATGTTGCACTTTAAAATTGCACACGCCCGTGCAACAGCAACCAACAAGGTAAATTTAATTATGCATAGGTGACACTTTTTAAAGCATTTACAGTTTACCACTTTCTGTTTGTGTGCGTGCAGGACTGACACGGGTATTTACCTTTGCACGCTAGCATGGGGGGACAGGGACACTAAATTTTTTTTCCTAAATTGTTAATTTAATTTATTTTTACACTGTTGCTTTACATTTTTTTTTATATTACTTATTGCTGTCACAAGGAATGTAAACATCCAGTGTGACAGCAATAGGCATGTGACATTTACTCTTTATGTAGGGATCTGGATTGAAAGCATTCAAAAACACCAAGATTAGTGTTTTAGAATATTTTTTTTTTTTTAAATGGCGCCGCTGACATCCCGGTAAACCGGAAGTGATGTAATAGCAGAGACCCCATCCCAGCTTTGTATGGGTCTCAGACAACCTGGCAGACGTGTGGGCTGAAACGGAAGAGCCGGAAGAGCCCGAGCAAGCCACAGGAGGGGAGGGAGGAGGGGATCCTCCCGCTGTTTGTAATAGCAATCGAGCAGCTAGTTAGCCGCTCCAAATGCTACTACAAGAGAGCTGACCGGCGGCTCTAAAAAAACGATACTGGGGGTTAAGCCTGCAGCTACAGGGATCACACAATTACAACCACTTGAAGTCAAATGACATGCTGCCAAATGACATACCAAGTAAGTGGTTAATTAACCACTTAAGCCCCAGACCATTATGCAGGTAAAGGACCAGGCCCCTTTTTCCGATTGCAATGTGTCGCTTTAACAGACAATTGCACGGTCGTGGCTCCCAAACAAAATTTACGTCCTTTTTTTTCTCACAAATAGAGCTTCATTTTGGTGGTATTTGATCACCTCTGCGGATTTTATTTTTTGTGCTATAAACAAAAATAGAGCGACAATTTAAAAAAAAAAAAAAAAAAAACGATATTTTTTACTTTTTGCTATAATAAATATCCCCAAAAATGTATATATAAAAAACATTTATTTTTCTTCAGTTTAGGCCCGATACGTATTCTTCATATTTTTGGTAAAAAAAAACATTATATCGTTTACAAAATAGGGGATAGTTTTATGGCACTGTTAATATTATATATTTTTTTTTACTAGTAATGGCAGCGATCAGTGATTTTTTTCGTGACTGCGACATTATATCGGACACTTGACACATTTTTGGGACCATTGTCATTTTCACAGCGAAAAGTGCTATAAAAATGCACTGATTACTGTGAACATGACACTGGCAGTGAAGGGGTTAACCAGGAGGGGGCGCTGTAGGGGTTAAGTGTGCCCTAAGGGAGTGTTCTTACTGTGGGGGGGGGGGGCGTGGGTGTGACATCACTGAATGCGTTCCCCAACACAGGGAACAGACGATCAGTGACAGGTTGTTTACACTTACCTCACCCCGTTCTTCCTCTCTGTGACCCGGCGGCAATCGGGTCCGGTCATGGACCCGATCGCCTGCTATGGAAGTGGTTAAGGAGCACAATACTTGGGGTCTATAAAGCAGAGGCAGGGTGAGAAAGCACAGGGTACGTGCACCGTGATGATCTCCATCTAGTGTTCATTTGTGGTATTGCACTAGTGTGTCTGGATCTCTTGATACCAAGCCAAGCCGAGACATTGGCGCAGTAAATGCTTCTTTCTGGCAACTCGACCATGCAGCTAATTTTTGTTTAAGCATCGTATTGTGTGCACTGTCTTTTTCCATAGCAGCCTGACATTGGCTTGGTATTAAGAGATCCAGACACACTAGTGCAATACCACGCTAGAACGCTAGATGGAGATCATCACAGTGCACGTACCCTGCGCTTTCTCACTCTGCCTCTGCTTTATTTACTCACTCTATCAAATCTCAACTTCAGGAAACTTTCAAATTCTCCCTGGCAGTGGGGCTGCAAAAGCACTACAAAGGTTAACTGCTCATTCATTCTAGACTCTAGGGGAAAGAAAAAGTTATTTTACTTACCCAATTTGCACTCCCCCATGCCCCAGCTTTGGACTGTCCCTTGGTGTCCTCCCATCTAATCGTCAGAACCTCAGACCACCAGAGAAGAGGTTACATGGACTGGTTTAGCGGTGCTGAGGATTGCGTAAAGAAATATATGCTATATTGCCAAAAGTATTGGGGTGCCAATTTGCGTGTAAAGGCAGGTGTCCCAATACTTTTGACAATAAAGTGAAATTTTCCATGCCACCAAGACCTACTGAGCGGTGAGGTCTTGCAGCGCAGACAGAGCCCAACTACAAGGGAGAATTTTCATGTTACCTGAAGATCAGAGAAAAACTATTATAGTCAGCCATAAAATAAATAAAAAAAGTTTCCCCCACCACCAGCCCCCTTTCCCAGATAGCAAGTTTTAGATCAGGGTTCGACAAACCCAGAGCGCCAGTGAGACTAGAATTAGCAACCTGGCGCAGCACAGCTGGGGTAACCTGTGTCTCCGTGCGCCCCCACCTCCCCGCCGTGTGATAGTGTCGCACCGGCAATTGAGGCCACGGCCTTGCAATCTTCTGCAGGCCTAGGCTTCCTTCTGTGATCTGATACCATCTTGTGGTGGCTGTTGGTATGACAAGGCAACCCAGCAATGCTAATGGCGCTTCCCCTGTCCGTTTTTACTTCCATCTCCTTCCCTCTAATTAGAGCCCCCAAACATTATATAGATTTTTTTTATTCTAACACCCTAGAGCATGGGTCTTCAAACTACGGCCCTCCAGGTGTTCAGGAACTACAATTCCCATCATGCCTAATCATGTCTGTGAACGTCAGAGTTTTACAATGCCTCATGGGATTTGTAGTTCCGCAACAGCTGGAGGGCCGTAGTTTGAGGATCCCTGCCCTAGAGAATAAAAAGGCGGTCATTGCAATACTATCTGTCACACCGCAGTCATAAAAGCGCACTTTTTTTAAGGAAAAAATACACTTGTTTATGTAAAAAAAAATATATACAGTGCAGAAAATAAGTATTTGAACACCCTGCTATTTTGCAAGTTCTCCCACTTGGAAATCATGGAGGGGTCTGAAATTGTCCTCGTAGGTGCATGTCCACTGTGAGAGACATAATCCAAAAAAAAAAATCCAGAAATCACAATGTATGATTTTTTTAACTATTTATTTGTATGATACAGCTGCAAAGAAGTATTTGAACACCTGAGAAAATCAATGTTAATATTTGGTACAGTAGCCTTTGTTTGCAATTACAGAGGTCAAACGTTTCTTGTAGTTTTTCACCAGGTTTGCCCACACTGGAGGAGGGATTTTGGCCCACTCCTCCACACAGATCTTCTCTAGATCAGTCAGGTTTCTGGGCTGTCGCTGAGAAACACGGAGTTTGAGCTCCCTCCAAAGATTCTCTATTGGGTTTAGGTCTGGAGACTGGCTAGGCCACGCCAGAACCTTGATATGCTTCTTACAGAGCCACTCCTTGGTTATCCTGGCTGTGTGCTTCGGGTCATTGTCATGTTGGAAGACCCAGCCTCGACCCATCTTCAAAGCTCTAACTGAGGGAAGGAGGTTGTTGCCCAAAATCTCGCAATACATGGCCCCGGTCATCCTCTCCTTAATACAGTGCAGTCGCCCTGTCCCATGTGCAGAAAAACACCCCCAAAGCATGATGCTACCACCCCCATGCTTCACAGTAGGGATGGTGTTCTTGGGATGGTACTCATCATTCTTCTTCCTCCAAACACAGTTAGTGGAATTATGACCAAAAAGTTCTATTTTGGTCTCATCTGACCACATGACTTTCTCCCATGACTCCTCTGGATCATCCAAATGGTCATTGGCAAACTTAAGACGGGCCTTGACATGTGCTGGTTTAAGCAGGGGAACCTTCTGTGCCATGCATGATTTCAAACCATGACGTCTTAGTGTATTACCAACAGTAACCTTGGAAAACGGTGGTCCCAGCTCTTTTCACGTCATTGACCAGCTCCTCCCGTGTAGTCCTGGGCTGATTTCTCACCTTTCTTAGGATCATTGAGACCCCACGAGGTGAGATTTTGCATGGAGCCCCAGTCCGAGGGAGATTGACAGTCATGTTTAGCTTCTTCCATTTTCTAATGATTGCTCCAACAGTGGACCTTTTTTCACCAAGCTGCTTGGCAATTTCCCCGTAGCCCTTTCCAGCCTTGTGGAGGTGTACAATTTTGTCTCTAGTGTCTTTGGACAGCTCTTTGGTCTTGGCCATGTTAGTAGTTGGATTCTTACTAATTGTATGGGGTGGACAGGTGTCTTTATGCAGCTAATGACCTCAAACAGGTGCATCTAATTTAGGATAATAAATGGAGTGGAGGTGGACATTTTAAAGGCAGACTAACAGGTCTTTGAGGGTCAGAATTCTAGCTGATAGACAGGTGTTCATATACTTCTTTGCAGCTGTATCATACAAATAAATAGTTAAAAAAATTCATAAATTGTGATTTCTGGAATATTTTTTTTGATTATGTCTCTCACAGTGGACATGCACCTACGATGACAATTTCAGACCCCTCCATGATTTCCAAGTAGGAGAACTTGCAAAATAGCAGGGTGTTCAAATACTTATTTTTTGCACTGTATATATAAGACACCAGTAAAGTTAGTCCAATTTTTTTTATATATTTTATATTACGTCGAGTAAATTTATACCCAACATGTCACACTTCAAAATTGTGCCCGCTCGTGGAATGGCGACAAACTTTTACCCTTTAAAAATCTCCATAGGCAATGTTTAAAAAAATTCAGGTTGAATGTTTTGCGTTACAGAGGAGGTCTAGGGCTATAATTATTGCTCTCGCTCTACCAATCGGGGCAATACATCACATGTGTGGTTTGAACTCCGCTTTCATATGAGGGCATTACTCACTTATGCGCTTGCTTCTGCGCGCAAGCTCGGCTGGCTCCTAGATTACAAGAAAATTTGTCAAGCCCTGGTTTAGATTCTTTTTTAGTCTAGGGTAGGATTTAAGTAAAAAAATACTTACCTTCGCCCTCACTTTCCTTTCCCATGCAAAAAGTGCGGTATAAAGCTGGACCATTGTCCATGATCTAACCTAGAGGGGTGGTCACATGGTCAGTGGAGCGCCTCTGTGGTATCGATCGTTAAGAGGGAAGAAAGCCTATATAGAACACACCCACACACTTTATACCTAAAGAAATCTCAAAGTGTCCCCCACAATTTTGCTTCATCAAAGGCTTTTTTAATCTGTGACCAAGTCATTATTTTATTATTATCTTCAATTACAAAAGCCTTATTGTTTTTTTAGGAGCTGTGGTTACAAAATGATCCCACCTCCAGGGGGACACCGGTGTCATATTGATGATGTAGCTCTATTGTGGGCAGTCAAAAGGAGTCTAAAGGTGATGAATCACAAATGCATTTGCTCATCTTGATTTGAGTAAGACTTCTCCAAGAGTACATGTTGAGTTACACAGACCTTTAAATAGGCAGAGCCTTCCAAGTCACTGGGGATGTGGACATCCAGCGGGCAGTAGTCCTCAGGCATTTTCTTATCCAGATCAAGGTCCGTATTCTTTATGACCTCAAATGTTCCATGATGAGGAAAGAGCGAGCCTACATAAAAAAATAAAATGGCAAGAAGAAAGGGCATGGATAAATGAGCACAGTGAGGAGTAAACCTTAAAATGTGACTATTTGAGGATTTTGGAAGCTAGGGGCTAACTAAACTAAAGTTGGCCATACCATGAGGTGAAATGTACAGGAACAGTTTTACTGACTCAAAATATTTTTCAAGCCAAAAGAGCGTGTTTATGCATTTGCAGGATGCAATGGGAGCCCTCTGATGCCTGCTTACCACACATCTACAGTGGGATTCACCAAAATAATCAACAACGGCTTACCCCTACCACCCTTCGGGGATGTGAAGAGGTCTCTTGATGCAACTGAAACCGGTTGACAATCATTTTACATCTCTTTGTACCTAGTGGAACCTAATAGAACAAAAATATGTGGAGTGCCATGGCAGACTTGTTTTTGAAGGAACTGCAGGACCATCACTCAACTCCGTCTTCCCTATTCAGTAAATTATAGCGAGTGCCTTACTCTCTGTTCAAGCTGGCAGCACAACTACAATGAAATCTCAAGCAGTGGCGTCAGCGTAGTTTAATTTTCCAATGCAGATAATCTCCTGCCTTAACCACTTTAGGACCGCCGACTGCATATATACTGTGGCTGGGCGGCCCTAGTGCGCAAGATGTCATACCCGTACGTTGTTTCGTGCATGAGTCACAAAAAAATAAAAAAGCCATAAATCTTTCCCTTATTTTGTAGACACTATAACTTTTGTGCAAAGCAATCAATATACAGTAAAACCTTGGTTGACAAAGCATAATTAATTCCAGAAACATGCTTGTAATCCAAAGCACTTGAATATCAAAGCATTTTTTTACAGAGTATGAAAGAGGAGAGGCACCTCTAAGTGTAGCAATAAGATACTAAAAGTTTTAGGTGTCTCTCTTCTCTTTTATATACAGTTGTGACATGACGCTACTCTTATATCAAGACATCGCTTGTGTATCAAGGCAAAATGTATTAAAATATTTTGCTTGTCTTGCAAAACGATCTCAAACCAAGTTACTCTCAAACCAAGGTTTTACTGTACGCTTATTGCGATACTTTTTTTTACCAATCGGCCAAAACTGATGCATAATTAATTTATTTAAATTTTTTGGGGATATTCATTGTAGCAAAAAAATATATATATTTATTTTCAAAATGTAAGATTTTTTTTAGCGCAAAAAACAGCAGAGGTGATAAGACGCCACCAAAATAAAGCTCTATTAGTGGGGGGGAAAAAAGAAATTGTTTTGGTACAACGTCGCATGACCACACAATTGTCAGTCAAATCGACACAGTGCCAACACAGTGCCGTATTGCAAAAAATGGCCTGGTCGTTAAGTGGTAAAGGCAGGAAAAAAAAAAATATGCAATATACTCACCTAGGTGGATGCAGCATCGATCTGATATATAAAAAAACACAAAGCCATCTGATGGAAATATTTTATTCACTTGCCCTCTGGAAGATTTCTAGGATGCCTTTGTGCTTCTACTGAAAACGGAAGCACTGCCATGAGAAAAGGTTCTACAGACACCCAGTTGTATTTATTCTGAATGTTACCTGCACTCCTGAAGCTCAGGTCTCCCAGGATTTTGTCTCCAAGCTTCCTCAGCTTCCAATGCTGCCGTAACCTCAGCAGTTCAGAATTAAAGTCTCGCTGGCGCTTGTTCTCCAGGTTCTCCGCTACAGACTTTGACAGACGCTCGGCTCCTTTACTTAGGATCTGTGCTGCCCCAAAGAGGGATTTCCTCTTGGAAACCAATAAAAGGCTGTGCTGATTCTGAAAAGACAAAATGACCCCTGTTCATTCATTTATGATCCACCACAACTAAAAATCCTTGAAAGGTGTCGGCAGATCCTATCAGTACATCAACAAAAATAACCTTAAAGGGAACCTATCATGAGATAAATATGACGAGCTGCTGTTGTTGACCTCATTCTCTGGCTGTCATGTTGACACTTTGGATTCAAAACCTAAACTCACTGACCTGGAAGAGGTACGCGGATAACCGATTTGCTGACTTGGCTCTGATGAGGTGGCACTGATGGGCTGAACTGGTGGGCACTGATGGACACTAAAAGGCTGCACTCCACCTCTCCACCCTAAACAATAACAACCTCCCCACCTATCCACTCTAGATTTTCCGAGATGAAGGGAAAAAACAAAACACAAAATGGGCCTAAAATATCGGCCACAAAAATCGGCAACATATATCGGCCGCCCTGATTTCTAAACATCAGCATCGGCCAGAGAAAATACCTTATCGGTCGACCTCTAATGGGCATGTATGGCTTCCAGTGGCTCTGGCTTATTGATGATGTGTCAGAAGCAGCCAGATGAATTGTGCAGTGTTTAGATATATACTGTCATGCCAGATTCAGCCAAATGCAGCAAAGTTGATTGGACGGCGCTTTACAGTAAAGATGGACAGTGATCCAAAACACTGAAAAAGCAACCCAGGAGCTTTTGAAGGAAAAGAAGTGTAATATTTTGCAATGGCCGAGTCAATCGCCTGATCTCAACCCAATTGAGCATACATTTCACTTGGTGAAGGCAAAACTAAAGGCAGAAAGACCCACAAAGAACAAAAGAGGACAGCTGCAGTTAGAGCTTGGCAAAGCATCAGAAATTAAGAAACCCAGTCTTTGGTACCACCCAGACTTGAACCTGATTGAACATCTCTGAAGAGATCTGAAAATGGCTATGCAACGACGCTCCCCATCCAACCTGATGGAGCTTGAGAGGTCCTGCGAAGAATGGGAGAAACTGCCCAAAAATAAGTGAGCCAATCTTTGCAGCATCATACTCAAAAAGACTTGAGGCTGTAATTGGTGCCAAAGGTGCTTCAACAAAGTATTGAGCAAAGGCTGTGAATACTTATTATATACATGGGATCTCTTTCGTTTTTTTATTTTTAATACATTTGCAAAGATTTCAAACAAACTTCTTTCACATTGTCATTATGGGTATTGTCTGTAGAATTTTAAAGAAAATAATGAATTTAATCCATTTTGGAATAAGACTGTACCATAACAAAATGTGGAAAAAGTGAAGCGCTGTGAATACTTTCCAGATACACTGTACACCTCCTATAGATTTTAAACTCTTACAAACTAGGCGCTGCTAATTTTCATGTCTTGGATTGTAATGTAACTGTACGGTCTCCATTTTGTAAAGCTCTGTGTAAACTGTTGACCCTATATAAAATCCTGAACAATATCAAAAAAGCCCATGAGAAAGAAAGCAATGGCATCCCCACCAGCTCAAGCGCGCCCGTGATGTCGGCAGCCAAAGTCAAGCAACCGTTCGTCTCTCGGCTGCTGCCGCCGCCATCCTCAGTGAGGGAATCAGGAAGTGCGGCATAATTACTGGTCCCCGCTGTCTCCTGAGACCAGTATGTTTCTCAGAAGACAGCGGGGGGGAAAGGCATGACTCCCGCGGGAGTCTATTCTCAGAAGTGGGGGGGAGGGGGATTGTATGCAATCAGGCAGACCCTGGCACTACATAAAGGTAAATCTAAAAGGAAATTGAACAAGAACATTGTATAATGTATGGCCAGATTTATATCCAGGAGGGATTAGTTCCACTTTAAAATTCCTGGGTAGGTAGAACAGGAGGTGATTATACTGTAGATAACCTCTTAATATGAAGGACAGGTTATAATCACACACATAGGTTGGACGTGATGGAGTTGTGTCTTTTTTCAACCTCACCTACCATGCAACTATGTAGGTTACCTTGCAGACAAGAGAAGACACTCCTAACACCCAAAGTAAAGTGACAAAGCTTCAGCGAGAAGAGACAAACCCCCGAAATGTCCCTGGTAATACCTGCTTAGGGGTGAGGGCTTCCTGGGAGACCGGGTCCAGGTGCATGTACCTCTTGTCCTTCACTATAGTCAGCACGTCATGCAATACACACATCTCCGTCAGAGTTCCGCGCAGATGGTTCCTCACCGAGTCCCAGGGCCAAAGTGATGGCTGGAACTTGATCAAACCTGCAACAGAAACAAGACAATGATGGAGGGGACACATGAGAAACGTGCATATGAAGGATATAAATTTGGGGATTCTGCATATAAAGGGATATAGGCCCCCATTTCCACTGGCAAAGGGGGCCATTAGATAAGGAAGACCAAGCAGGATTTCCAGGTGATTAGCTGTGCGGCAGACCACCAAAAAAGAGTTAAGGGACCGCACTGCGCAAAAGCATTCCAGGTAAGTTCTGTATTTATTGGCGTATAACACTCACTTGTTTACCATGAAAATAGAGGGTAAACTGTGCCTGTGTGTTATACGCAGTGGGCTGTGGATTTTTTTCCTGAAACTTCCCTCTTAAAGTTAGGGTGCATGTTATACGCCTGTGCGTGTTATACGCCGATAAATACGGTATATCATGTTTTTTATTTAAATTTTTTTTTTTTTTTTACTTTAACCACTTGAAGCCCAGGCCAATTCTGACACTTCGCTCCTACATGTAAAAATCATAATTTTTTTGTTAGAAACCCTAAACATTATATATATTTTAGCAGAGACCCTAGAGAATACAATGGTGGTCATTGCAACTATCTCACACGGTATTTGCATAGCAATTTTTCGCGCTTTAAAAAATAAATTAATAAAACAGTAGAGTTAACCCAATTTGTTTGCATAATGTGAAAGAAAGTTACACAGAGTAAATAGATACCCAACATGTCACGCTTCAAAATTGCACACACTCGTGGAATGGTGCCAAACTTTGGTACTTAAAAGTTGTTTTTTCCTGAAACTTCCCTCTTAACGTTAGGGTGTGTGTTATACGCTGATAAATACGGTAGATATAAATGATATACAGGAGAGGCAGAGAGGAATACATTTTTTCAGAGTACTGGGGATATAGAAGGGAATAGGGGGGAGTATATATCATATACAGGAGGGGGCAGAGAGGTATACAGAGTACTGTGGGTATATAGAAGGGGAATAGGAGGGAGTATATATCATATACAAAAGGAATACATTGTATACTGTGTGTGTGTGTGTGTATATATATATATATATATATATATATATATATATATATATATATATATATATATATATATATATATATAAAAAGGGATTTTTAAATACAGCTTACCTGTAAAATCCTTTTCTTGGAGTACATCACGGGACACAGAGCGGCATATTCATTACTATATGGGTTATATGGAGTACCTTCAGGTGTGGACACTGGCAATCTCAAACAGGAAGTCCCCTCCCTATATAACCCCCTCCCATAGAGGGAGTCCCTCAGTTTTGTAGCAAGCAGTATGCCTCCCAAAATGTTTCCCCAAAAGAGGGGTGGGAGCTCTGTGTCCCGTGATGTACTCCAAGAAAAGGATTTTACAGGTAAGCTGTATTTAAAAATCCCTTTTTCTTTCTCGTACATCACGGGACACAGAGCGGCATATTCATTACTATATGGGATGTCCGAAAGCAATGCTTTAATGAGGGGAGGGAGACATCTTCCAAAGAAGGATTTAATTTAGAGGTATACTCAGATACTAGTAAATCCAACTTAAACAAGAAATGTAAATCTCAAATCAAATCAAGGGAGCCCCCTCAGATCCTGAGGAGCTTGAATCGCGGCCTGTAGTACTGACTGCCCAAAGGCTGTATCCGCATTCCTTCTTACGTCCATTTGATAACATTTTGTAAACATGTGGACTGACGACCACGTTGCTGCCTTGCATATTCGAGCCATAGAGATCTGATGATGATGTGCTGCCCAGGAGGTGCCCATGGCCCTGGTAGAATGGGCCTTTGCCGACAAAGGAGGAGGCAACCTCTTCAAACCGCAGGCCTGAACGATTAATTCTTGCGATGGTGGATCAAGCAGCTGCCTAAACCCATCTTGGGCCCTTCCGGTAAAACGAACACCACATCTGTTTTCCGAACCTTCTCTGTAGCTTTAAGATAGGCCTTTATGGCCCTGACAATATCCAACGTATGCAGCAACCCCTCCTTTCTAGAGGTGGGTTTTGGAAGAAGGATGGAAGTACCACATCCTGGTTCAGGTGGAAACTGGATATAACCTTTGGTAGAAAGGAAGGATGAGGACGGAAACCCGCCCTATCCTTATGTAAAATGAGATATGGTTCCTTACAAGATAAGGCTGCCAATTCCGATACTCTCCTGGCCGAAACTATGGCGATCAGAAATACCGACTTTCTAGTCAGTAAAACCAAAGGTACCTCAGCCAACGGCTCAAGGGGTTGTTTCTGTAGAGTTGACAGAACAAGATTTAAGTCCCATGGACAAAGTGGTGATTTGACCGGAGGATTAACACGTAAGACTCCCTGTACGAAGATCTTAACCAGCGAGTGGGCGGCCAGCGGCCTCTGAAACCACACTGATAAGGCTGAAATCTGTCCTTAGATCGTGCTTAATGCCAGGCCTTTATCCACTCCTAGCTGGAGAAAATGTAATACTCTATCAATGGTATACTTGCGGGAAAACCATCTCTTAGACTCACACCAGCCTACGTAGGCCCTCCAAACCCTGTAACAAATTACCCTGGAGGCCGGCTTTCTAGCCTTAATGAGGGTAGGGATTACCTGCCTAGACAGACCTCTACCCCTGAGAATTAGGGATTCAGCCGCCAGGCCGTCAAATTTAGACGCCGTAATGCAGGGTGGAGGATCGGGCCTTGTGAGAGTAGGTCTGGCCCTAGAGGAAGAGTCCAAGGGCCTCCCGCTGCCAATTTCAGGACTAGTGAGTACCATGCCCTCCGGTACCAAGCTGGGGCTACCAGGATAACCAGCCTGTGGTATGATCCTGCGGCGCAGGCGGGGTAGTAACTGCAGTGGGGGAAATGCATATAGAAGTTATGATTGATGCCAAGGGCAAACCAACACATCGGTTCCGCAGGCCATAGGGTCCCTCGTTCGAGACATGAACCTGTCTAGCTTCTTGTTGAATCCTGATGCCATGACCTCCACGTCTGGCACTCCCCACTTCTGGCAGATTGTCTGAAAAAACTTGTGGATGCAGAGACCACTCCCCTGGCGACAGGGTTTGGCGACTTAGGAAGTACGCCTGCAGGTTGTCCACCTCGGGAATGAATGTCGCCGATATGCAGGGTACATAAACCTCTGCCCACCGAAAAACCAAGCTCCTCTCACTCCGAGTGGCTTGACTCTTGGTTCCCCCTTGGTGGTTCACCTATATGCCACCGCTGTGGCCTTGTCTGAATGACTTCTCACCGAGGACCCCTGTAATCTGGATGTCTATGCCAGGATGGCTAGCTGAGCCGCTCAGAACTCCCAGACCTTGATGGGCAGCTGCCTCTCCGCCTCTGCCCAAGTTCCTTGGCGAGTGAACTTGTTCAAGACCGCTCTCCAGCCTTCCAGACCACTGGGCAGAACCAAGCTGCTAGAATTGCTGCCTGTAGGACACGAGCGTGGAATCACTGCGAAGCGTAAAAACAAAAATATTTGATGTGGCTGAAAGACCTGGTACATGAAGGTAACCCTCCTTTATGTCTATAGAAGCCCGATCCTTCTGGAGTGTGGCGGCTGCTGGCCAAACGGATTCTATCCGGAAAGAGCGAACCCTTAGGTAAGCATTTAAACCTTTTAGGTCCAAAATTGGTCTGACATTGCCGATGAGCCTTGGTATGACAAACAGATTGGAATAGAAACCTAGCCCCTGTTCTTGGGCTGGTACCTCTACCCTTATGCACTGGTAAAGCAGGTGATCCAATGCTGCCCGCATTGAGGCCTTCCTTGTGGAGGAAATTTTAGAAATTCTAATCTGTAGCCTGCGGCCACAGATGATCGGACCCCCTCTGTCGGGGACCGATCCCCAGAGGCCTGTCCTTGCGATCCATTGTTAAAAGTTTGATCGCGCAGGAGGACCGTACTGCCTGAAATTTGAGGGCCCTGGAACCGGGGGGAGCTGCCCTTTTAAACGCAGGCCCCCGGAACTTCCTTTGACTGGTAAAAGGGTACTTTTGCCACTTGAAACAGTCTGAATGTATTTATCCAGATCTTTCCATGGAAGGGCAAACCTGCCAGCAGTCTTTCACATGGGGCTCGGCCGCCCAGTTCTTCAACCAAAAGAGCCTTCTCATATGCACTAAAAATAGTGACAACGAGACGCCTGCTGGATGGAGTCTTTTTATAGCCTCTACCGCAAAGCACAGAGCTCTGGGAATATCCAATAACTCCTCTGCCTATCGGGCAGGGATGTCTAAGCATCTGTTTTGTCTGGTTCCTTAATGCCTGAAAAAAACTCCAATTGTAGCCACTGCTGGCTGTAGCCAGGGATGGTGGAAAAAGTGTCTGTAAACGTTTATCGACCGGGACCTTAAACATTTGTATGTTTCCCCTTAGACCAGTTAATGATTTATTCACCCATGAGATGGCTGCGTCCACCGTTGGGAGCGCCCCCTTTCTTTAGAAAAATGTCTTTTCCATAGGGTAAATAACAGAAAACCTTCCAGGTGGTCTCCCATCCAGGCACTAACCAGGCCCTACCCTGCTTAGCCTCCGAGATCAGACGAGATCGGGCGCTTTCCGGGAGATGCGGCCTCAAGGACCTCACGGGTAGTTGAAAAGCAGTGCCCGAACCGGGACCTGAACCCTGGACCCTCAGATCAAAAGTCCGATGCTCTACCAACTGAGCCATCCGGGCCCCTTTTAAAGAGCACTTGGTCAGGGGAAAGAGTGCCTGCAAGCACAAATATTTCCTGGCAGACGTGCATAAAGACTACCCTCTCGTCAGCTTTAGGCGGCAGAAAAAATTCTGTCCGGTCGTCCCAATCCTGGAAAAACCAATTCCTCTAACAGAGGATGGGCCAGAAAAGCTGCGTTGCTTAAAGGCGCTTTTAAAAGAACCCAAAGAGGATACCGCAGGAACCTGAGGCTCTGGAAATGGCAAATTGAATGCCAGGCGGGCCATGTCTGTCAAAGACTGGACCCACAGACTCTCCGTCTGGGAGGCTGAAAACGATTCTACAGTGGTAGATCCTTCCTCTAGGTTCTGTCCCTTTTGGCGATGGGGATCTAGTCCGCTTCTTGCCAGAAAAAGAGCCAGCGATCATAGCTGTTAACCTCTTTTCTCTAGCCCCCCTAGGGTGACGGCTAGCATCTCCTCTATGATAACACAGGGTTGGGCCGACCTGGGCCAGCCTCAGCACCAGACCCCCTTAATGGCTTATCCAGGGTGACCCCTATAGGAATAACCTGTGGGGAAAGTATTGGCATATTATCAGAACCAGAGGAGGAACCCCTTTGTCTTTGCCTTTTCTCTTTATTTTTATATTTTTTATTTTTTATTTTTTTGATCCTGAACCCTTGGAAGCCATAATACAAAACCGAAGGACTCCGCTTACAACAACAGACTGTTATAGCCAGGAGTACAAAAAAATAGGGTTTAGGGGACAATAGGATCACTAATGCCCCAAAACCGGTGGGGCTCAGTATGTTTTCTTTTATATATTATTCACCACATACAGCCCCACCCCCAACATGTTTGCCAGCATTCAACCTGTTGCCAAGGGGATTTTGGCTTAACAAAAAGTATTGGAGCTGACTCCAGTATGTAGTACCCCTTCTCGCCACCGGGAGTCACTGTGCTGCCAGCTCTACGTCCTCTCTCTCTCCAGCTCAGCTCTGAACTGAGCTAAGAACGCGCCTGCTGTGTATAACAGCAATTAAAGGCACGCCCACTCTACACTGCAGTCCCATCCCCCCCCTCCCGAACGGCGCGAAAATTTTCTATATGCATGCGCGCGTGCACGCGCACGCGCGCGACTGTCGGGGGAGGAGAGCCCAGGAGGAGACGCACTCTGGAGCCCAGGAATGCAGGTTGGAGGACGCATCAGGCGGCAGATTTGAATCCCGGCAAGGTAAGGCTAACACAGGCCCCTAAGGAGTCCCTTTAGCCTAGAGACAGATCTTTTTTTTTTTTTTTTTTTAAAAGATCTTCAACCAGCGAGCAGCAGGTAGCTAGCAAACATACATAGATAGGTAGGGGGATCAAGTTATGGGGGGAAACATTTCAGGGCATCCTGTCTATCAGACATAGTGACCATGGTGCCAATGCAGAGCATACTCAGGCTACCCCCCTTAAGATCTCCCCTGGAGAGCCTGCTGTCGAACCAAGTCCCGCAGGCTCCCCTCTTACCTGCTCCATGCCGCAGGACGTTTTGCAAAACGGTCCAATCTTCTCCCATCTCCGTGGGTAGCGTAGTAGACCTTCAGGCCCTGGGGTCCTATGAAGGTACCCACTGTCCTGGACCTATATAGCACCCTGGCAAACAGGAACTTATGGTCTTTACAAACTCCAAGTCCTGGGCCCAGGGTCCAGCCCTCCAAAGAGGAGCATTATAGGCAAAACCCCACGGTTTGGGGCCCGGGTACTGTCCACTTTGGCACTGAGGCTCCTTGGACAGATCCGGTTAGCCCGCCCTTAATCCCAAGGATGTGGAGCAAAGCTATTCCGTGACCAACACCTAAGACACTGGCGAAAAAACTGAGGGACTCCCTCTAGGGGAGGGGGTTATATAGGGAGGGACTTCCTGTTTGTTTGAGATTGCCAGTGTCCACACCTGAAGGTACTCCATATAACCCATATAGTAATGAATATGCCGCTCTGTGTCCCGTGATGTACGAGAAAGAAATATATATATATATATATATATATATATATATATATATATATATATATATATTAGAGCTGCACAATTAATCGTCAAGAATCGTTATCGCGATCTTTTTCCCATTGATTGCGATTCTTGATACAGGGTTTCACAATCTTTGACATGAAAAGAATTTTCTCTCTGCACTTTGGTATGCAAAGAATTTCCTTTCAGTCTGGGCAATCTGCCAAGTTTTGAAAACATTCTTTATCAGTGGAAAGTTAAGTCTAAACATTGTATCCCTTCAAAGGAATAAACTTCTTCTGTATGTAAATTAGGAATTTTTAACCACTTAAATACCAAACCTTTTTCTGACAGCTCTTTTCAAGTTAAAATCATTTTTTTTTTGCTAGAAAATTACTTAGAACCCCCAAAGATTATATAACTTTTTGGTAAAGACCCTAGAGAATAAAATGGCGGTTGTTGCACTGTATTTGCGCAGCAGTCTTTTTAAATGCATTTTTTTGGAAAAAATTACTTTAAAGCGGAGCTCCACCCTAAAGTGAAGTCACGCTGATCGGCACCCTCCGGTGTCATTTTGACACCTTTCAGGGGGAGGGGGGGTGCAGATACCTGTCTAAAGACAGGTATTTGACAGAAGAGGTGGTGGGGGTAGTGGCGCTGTCACTAGTATGTTGTTTGCTGAGCCAGTGACCAAGCCCAATTGGGTAAGTGTGGGCTTTAATGGGACAACATTCCCTAAAAATATATATGTATGTGGTACAACGTGCAAAAATAATATTAATGGATGTGTATAGACACAGGTGGTAGTACCTCTATATGCCACCGGAGGTGTAGTTACAGAGATATAATAATGGTAAAATTACTACTGTGACAGGTCTGACTGTCCGTACTTCAACATAATGCAATAAAAACTTGTAAAAAGATCTTAGTAAATGCACATGGCCTTAAGTTCATATAAGCATCATACTCGATAATTCAGAAACATTAATTATAAATATAAATTAGAAAATCCATGTAGTATATAACAGGTGAAATGGGTGGTCAGGGTGCACCTATTTGGATAGGTGGTAGACAGTATAACATGTGACTTTCGCAGTGGGTCCAGTGTTCCCCCTTATGGGTCCCCACTCACCAGAAGCACCCTGCTGGGGTAAAATGCGTGTTAGTCAGCGTGTTGCTCCAAACTGCCGTGAGTCCTTTCCTTGGATTGCACCGATTCCTGATAGATCACCTGGGCTCCTGCAGTATGTCCTTGGTATGTATGGTTAGTGATATGAGATTCAATGAGTATTCTGGTTTCCTCCAAAGCAAGAAAGAAAAGCTTCCATAGCGTGATACGTTTTAAAAAAGAAGGATTTTATTGGCACTGTCAACCAATAGCATAGGTACAAGTGCAAAAGTACAAAAAATGTAAAAAAATAGCATAAAAATCTATAAATAAAAATGACACCAGGCTGGGACAGAGATCTGACACAGCTGACAGTCACAGTGTCAAAGACAAAAATGTACAGTAAAACTAGTTGCAGCCTATGCCCAGATGGGTTGTAGGCTCTAGAGATACACTGCACTAGGGATGTCCAATTGCTGTTAGCACCAGCGTGGAAACGGCGTGCAATCCAAAATCAATCAGCTGGTTAGGACCGGACTTACTGCAGGAGCCCAGGTGATCTATCAGGAATCGGTGCAATCCAAGGAAAGGACTCACGGCAGTTTGGAGCAACACGCTGACTAACACGCATTTTACCCCAGCAGGGGTGAGTGCTTCTGGTGAGTGGGGACCCATAAGGGGGAACACCGGACCCACTGCGAAAGTCACATGTTATACTGTCTACCACCTATCCAAATAGGTGCACCCTGACCACCCATTTCACCTGTTATATACTATATGGACTTCTAATTTATATTTATAATTAATGTTTCTGAATTATCGAGTATGATGCTTATATGAACTTAAGGCCATGTGCATTTACTAAGATCTTTTTACAAGTTTTTATTGCATTATGTTGAAGTACGGACAGTCAGACCTGTCACAGTAGTAATTTTACCATTATTATATCTCTGTAACTACACCTCCGGTGGCATATAGAGGTACTACCACCTGTGTCTATACACATCCATTAATATTATTTTTGCACGTTGTACCACATACATATATATTTTTAGGGAATGTTGTCCCATTAAAGCCCACACTTACTCAATTGGGCTCGGTCACTGGCTCAGCAAACAACATACTAGTGACAGCGCCACTACCCCCACCACCTCTTCTGTCTTCTCCATATACCCCCTCTGGGGAGTTATATTTAGGGGGGGCTGCAGTCACACACTCTTACTAGTCCTAATACCCCCTATTAGATTATCCTAAGCGCAGCTTTTCCTCTCTACATAAAGACAGGTATTTGCACCCACTACCGGCCACACGTCTCGGGCAATAGACGTTTTTTTTCTGACATCACATCCATCCCCCGTTGTGTGCTGGGAACACTCGGCTCCCAGCACACAGCAGGAGTCAATCGGCAGGCGCAGTGCGACTCGCGCATGCGCCGTAGAGAACCAGGCAGTGAAGCTGGAGCGCTTCACTTCCTGGTTCCCTCACCGTGGATGGCGGGGGGAGCAGCAGGGTGACGAGCGATCGCTCGTCCTCTGCTGCGGACGCCGCTGGACTCCAGGACAGGCAAGTGCCCTAATATTAAAAGTCAGCAGCTGCAGTATTTGTAGCTGCTGGCTTTTAATATTTTTTTTTGAGCGGACATCCACTTTAATGAATAGAAAAAAATAAAAAAAATAAAATAAAAAAACAGTAAAGTTAACCCTGTTTTTTTTTTGTATAAATGTAAAAGATTTTACACCGTGAGAGAATCGTGATCTTCATTCTAAGCAAAAAAATTGTGATTCTCATTTTGTCCAAAATCGTGCAGCTCTAAATATATTATACAGTTGGTATACACAGTATATAGGGGATATAGAGGAGTATATATCATATACAGGAGGTATACATTATATACAGAGTACTGGGGGTATATAGAGTAGAGGGGGGTATATATCATATACACGAGGAATACATTGTATACAGAGTACTGGGGGGATATAGAGGAGAATAGGGGGGATTATATATCATATACAAGAGGTATACATTCTATACAGAGTACTGGGGGAATATAAAGGAGAATAGGGGGGCATATATCATATACAAGAGGAAAACATTGTATACAGAGTACTGGGGGGGTATAGAGTATAAGGGGGGGGTATATATCATATACATGACGTATACATTGTATACAGAGTACTGGACTTAGGATATAAAGTATGAGGGGGGTATATATCATATACAGGAGGTATACATTGTATACAAAGTACTGGACTGGGAGATATAGAGTATTGGGGGGGGGGGTATATATCATATACAGGAGGAATACATTGTATACAGTGTACTGGGGGGTATAGAGGAGTATAGGGGGGAGTATATATCATATACAGGAGGAATACATTGTATAAAGAGTACTGGGGGATATAGAGTATAAGGTGGGGGAGTATATATCATATACAGGAGGTATACATTGTATACAGAGTACTGCACTAGGGGATATAGAGTATGAGGGTGTATATATCATATACAGGAGGTATACACTGTATACAGAGTACGGGGGATATAGACGGGGATAGGGAGAAGTATATATTATATACAGGAGGTATACTTTGTATACAGAGTTCTGGGGGGATATAGAGGAGATTATATATCATATACAGGAGGAAAACATTTTTTTACAGAGTACGGGGGGGGGGGGGGGGATATAGAGTATAAGGTGGGGGAGTATATATCATATACAGGGGGTATACATTGTATACAGAGTACTGCACTAGGGGATATAGAGTTTGGGGGGGGGGTTATATATCATATACAAGAGGAATACATCGTATACAGAGTACGGGGGGGATAGGGAGAAGTATATATATCATATACAGGAGGTATACATTGTATACAGAGTACTGGGGGGATATAGAGGGGGATAGGGGGGTATATATCATATACAGGAGGTATACATTGTATAGAGTACTGGGGGGGATATAGAGGGGAGTATAGATCATATACAGGAGGTATACATTGTATACAGAGTACTGGGGGGATATAGAGGGGAGTATATATCATATACAGGAGGTATACAGAGTACTGGGGGGATATAGAGGGGGATAGGGGAGTATATATCATATACAGGAGGTATACACTGTATACAGAGTACTGGGGGGATATAGATCATATACAGGAGGTATACATTGTATAGAGTACTGGGGGGGGATATAGAGGGGAGTATAGATCATATACAGGAGGTATACATTGTATAGAGTACTGGGGGGGGATATAGAGGGGAGTATAGATCATATACAGAAGGTATACATTGTATACAGAGTACTGGGGGGATATAGAGGGGAGTATATATCATATACAGGAGGTATACATTGTATACAGAGTACTGGGGGGGGATATAGAGGGGAGTATATATCATATACAGGAGGTATACATTGTATACAGAGTACTGGGGGGATATAGAGGGGAGTATATATCATATACAGGAGGTATACATTGTATACAGAGTACTGGGGGGATATAGAGGGGAGTATATATCATATACAGGAGGTATACATTGTATACAGAGTACTGGGGGGATATAGAGGGGAGTATATATCATATACAGGAGGTATACATTGTATACAGAGTACTGGGGGGGATATAGAGGGGGGTAGAAGTATATATCATATACAGGAGGTATACAGAGTACTGGGGGGATATAGAGGGGAGTATATATCATATACAGGAGGTATACATTGTATACAGAGTACTGGGGGGATATAGAGGGGAGTATATATCATATACAGGAGGTATACATTGTATACAGAGTACTGGGGGGGATATAGAGGGGGGTAGAAGTATATATTATATACAGGAGGTATATACAGTGTACTGGGGGATATCAGGGAATACAATGTATTGGGGGAGGGGGATATACACAGAAGGGGGTCCCAGGCTCCTCCTCACCCTCCTCGTCCTCAGGCTCCCCCCAGTCATTTTCCCGGGGTGCTGCCCCCTGGTGGTCATCCTCCTCCTCGGACTCCTGCTGGAAGTCTATGCGCTGTGCCAGGCGGGCCAGGTTCTCGGACATAGACAGCGGCTGTACATAGGTCTCCGAGCCATCCAGGCCCACCTCCTGGACCTGCTTCTCCGCCGAGGACTCGATACTGATCTGCACCGGCGGTCCCCCCGACATTCTCGTCCCCTATCGTGCTCCTGCTCCTACACCGAGGAAAGCAATGCCACTGCGCATGCGCGGCCCTCTACCTCCCGACCGGAATCCTAATTCGCATGCGCGACGTCCTCTATTACGGAAGCCCCATAGGGACAAACCTAGCTTACCCGCAGCTTCGCGGTACTTCTGCCATTGCAGCATAGTGCTAAATTCCGATTAGAGAGGTGTTACTCTCTCTTTCCCTGCATGCAGGCGGTCCTTGCTCGGTGTGTTATGTTAAAGAGATAGTCATTTGGATTCCTCCTGGTCCCTCCCCCTGGTACCCTGCTTCCAGTTTTGTTTTTAAAATATAAATAAATATACATTTTTAACCACTTAAAGACCGTTTTTTTTTTTTCTTTTAAGGAAAGGGGGATTTTTAAGTGCCAAAAGGAGAAAAATCAACATTGTATGTTTAAAAAGATTTATAAAAAAATAAATAAAAAACTATTTGTACAAAAAGTTTTTTTTAAAACCAACATGTATGATATCACAAATTTACATAGCAATACATTGGACAATATACAACCATTCTGGGTTCTAGGTAGACAACACGTTTCATTCAGTTGGCAATGTTTTATATGATGAACAAGAAACCCATATCAGCAATTCACTATGCTATCTTTCAAAGAATGTGAATAACACAAAAACTCATCATTAACTGTTTTTACTCTTTTTAAATCATAATGGCAACAGAAACTACCCAAATGACCCTGATCAAAAGTTTGCATACCCCAGTTAATACCGTGTATTGCCCCCTTTAACATCAATGACAGCTTGAAGTCTTTTGTGGTATTTGTGGATGAGGCTCTTTATCTTCTCAGATGGTAAAGCTGCCCATTCCTCTTGGCAAAAAGCCTCCAGTTCCTGTAAATTCTTAGGCTGTTTTGCATGAACAGCAGGTTTGAGATTTCCCCAGAGTGGCTCAATGAAATTGGTCATCAGACTGAGGTGGCCTCTCCAGAACCTTCACTTTATTCTGCTGTAGCCAATGACAGGTCAACTTAGCCTTGTGTCTTGGATCATTGTCATGTTGGAATGTCCAAATACGTCCCATGAGAATGTCCAAATACGTCATGGCTGATGAATGCAAATGTTCCTGCAGTATTTTTTGATAATATACTGCATTCATCTTGCCAACAATTTTAACCAAATTTCCTGTGCCTTTGAAGCTCACACATCCCCAATACTTCAGCGATCCCCCTCCATGTTTCACAGTAGGAATGGTGTACCTTTCATCATAGGCCTTGTTGACTCCTCTCCAAATGAAGCATTTATGGTTGTGGCCAAAAAGATTAATTTTGGTCTCATGACTCCAAATGCCAGAAGGTTTGAGGCTTGTCTCTGAGCTGTTTGGCGTATTGTAAGTGGGATACTTTGTGGCATTTATGTAGTAATAGCTTTCTTCTGGTGACTCAACCACGCAGCCCATCTTTCTTCAAGTGCCTCCTTATTGTGCATCTTTTTTTTAATTTAATTCTTTTAATTTGTTATCTTATATATTTAAAAAACAGATTACATACATAATTTTCTTTTTACAAGACATTTCTCATTCCCCGCATAACATAATCTTAGACTTTACCCCTATTAATTTGTTATTTTCCCCTTCTCTCCCATACCACCCCCCTCCCACTACCCGCCCTTGATTTCCAGTTTGCTCCACAACATTTCATACCGGATATCCTATCTCAAGTAACCACGGTTTCCATATTTTATCCAATTCCTTGATATTTCCTTTTGATATAAACTGTTTTCTCTGTTTGGCGTATTGTAAGTGGGATACTTTGTGGCATTTGCGTAGTAATGACTTACTTCTGGAGACTCGACAATGCAGCCATCTTGAAACAGCCACACCACATGTTTTCAGAGAGTCCTGTATTTCACCTGAAGTTATTTGTGGGTTTTTCTTTGCACCCCGAACAATTTTTCTGGCAGTTGTGGCTGAAATTTTAGTTGGTCTACCTGACCGTGGATTGGTTTCAACAGAACCCCTAATTTTCCACTTATTAATTAGAGTTTGAACACGGCTGATTGGCATTCTCATTTCCTTGGATATCTTTTTATGCCCCTTTCCTGTTTTATACAGTAGGGATGAGCCGAACACCCCTGGGTTCGGTTCGCACCAGAACCTGCGAACAGACCAAAAGTTTGTGTGAACTTTAGAAGCCTGTTAAAGTCTATGGGACTCGAACGTTTGAGATCTAAAGTACTAATTTTAAAGGCTAATATGCAAGTTATTGTCCTAAAAAGTGTTTGGGGCCCCGGGTCCTGCCCCAGGGGACATTTATCAATGCAAAAAAAGTTTTAAAAAATGGCCGTTTTTTCAGGAGCAGTCATTTTAATGCTTAAAGTAAAACAATAAAATTGAAAAATTCCTTTAAATTTCGTACCTGAGCAGTGTATAGTATGCCTGTAAAGTAGTGCTCGTTTCCTGTGCTTAGAACTGTCCCTGCACAAAATGTAATTTCTGAAGGAAAAAAGTCATTTAAAATCACTCACCTTAGGGTCTGGTATGGATATTAAGGGGAACCCTGCGTCAAATTAAAATAAAATGATGTGGGGTTCCACCCACATATCCAGACCCTTCAGGTCTGGTATGGATTTTAAGGGGAACTCCACCCCAAATTTTAAAAAAAAATGCCATGGACCCCCACACATTTTTTTTATGAATGACTTTTCTCTGTATTGCCGGGAGCCGACAATTCATTATAGCTGCGAGTGATTTTAAGTTACTTTTTTTCCTTCAGAAATTACACTTTGTGCAGGGACAGTTCTAAGCATGGGAAACAAGTGCTACTTTACAGGCATACTATACACACCCCCCCCCCCCTCAGGTACGAAATTTAAAGGAATATTTCACATTTATTGTTTACTTAAAGGAATTATTATAAAAAAAATGCAGTTTTTAAAACCTTTTTTTTGCATTGATACATGTCCCCTGGGGCAGGACCCGGGTCCCCAAACACTTTTATTACAATAACTTGCATATTAGCTTTTAAAATTAGCACTTTAGATTTCAAACGTTCGAGTCCCATAGACTTTAACAGGGTTTTAAAGTTCACACGAACTTGCCGCGAACACCCCAAATAGTTCGCTGTTTGGCAAACAGGCAATGTTCGAGTTGAACATGAGTTCTACTCGAACTCAAAGCTCATCCCTATTATACAATTCAACTATCTTTTCCAGCAAAGAAAAAGGTTGGACAATCCGACTAAGTGCTGACATTACAGTGCGAAACGTATCAGCTTATACCCCACTGCCTGCTGTGATTTGTAGTGCTGTTTTTTTTTACTATTAAAGGCGACCTTTTTAAGGATTTTTGGAAGTGCGGCTGTCCAACCTTTTTCTTTTCAAGTTTTGTTCCATGCATTGCCTGCACCCATGCTTCTGAGAGGACACTGATTGCTTAGTGCACGCACCTGGAGCGGCAGTTCCCTTCTTCTCTATTGTATCTTTTTCCACAGATCCTTTGACAATTCTTTTGCTTTCCTCATGACTCAGAATCCAGAAACTTCAGTGTAGCACTGGATGAAAGATGCAAGGGTCTGTCAGGAGTCCAGAAACTCATTAACCTTTTATACACCCCACACTAATTAAATCATAAATTCTGCCATGTAAACTTATGAGCACAACTGTATGTGTCCAAGGATATATTCACGAATGTAGAAGATGAACAACAATAAACATTCACTCACATATATACGTCATTACCAATATATGAGTAATGAGATTGAAATGGAGTTCACTCCCTGGTCATCTCTTGCCTCGACTACTGCAACTCCCTCCTCATTAGATTGCCTTTACATAGACTATCCCCCCTCCAGTCCATCATGAAGGCCACTGCAAGACTCATCCACCTTACCAACCATTCAGTGTCCTCCACCCCTCTCTGCCAATCCCTCCACTGGCTCCCACTAACCCAACGAATAAAATTCAAAAGTACTCACTATAATTTACAAATCCATCCACAACTCGGCCCCCAGCTTCATCACTAACCTATTTCCAAAAAACCAACCAAGCCACTCTCTTCGGTCCTCCCAAGACCTCCTGCTCTCTAGCTCCCTTGTCATCTCCTCTCATGCTTACCTCCAGAGCTTTTCCCCACCTTTGGAACTCCCTACCCCAATCTGTCTGACTGTCCCCCTAATCTATCCATATTTAGGTGATCCCTGAAAACTCTTCTCTTTTAAAAAACCTATCCTGTTTCTAACACTGTTTTTACTTCCTCCATCAGCTCATCCCCCACAGCCATTACCTTTTGTATCAATTGACCCTCCCCTTTTAGATTGTAAGCTCTAATGAGCAGGGCTCTCTGATTCCTCTTGTACCAAATTGTAATGTAACTGTAATGTCTACCTTTATTTTGTTAAGCGCTGCGCAAACTGTTGGTGCAATACAAGACCTGTATTATAATAATAATAATGTAAAGCCTGTGTAAAAAGCTAAAGAAAAATTTGTCTGGACATATGCAAAATAATTCATATTAGCAAGCCCAAATCCATACATGGAAAACAGGGAGGGAAGCCATAAAGGTGGATGACCCCATATTCCAGATATCAATAACGTCAGTGCTGGCTCCCACTGCTTGTAAAAGCAATCTAGCAGTTAATTAAATGTATGGCACTATCTGTCCGCGGGACAACAATTATGAAAAGTCTCTGCACGTGCAAGGTAAGCAGACATATTCATTTTTAAATATAATGGATATCACAGATGTTAGCTTTGTTTTATTTTTTAAAAGAAGAGCTTTTTAATGTTAGTATGAACTTGGTCATTTGCAACCACTAATATCCAATGCCTTATTCAGGTGCAGTAATGAGCAGACTCGCAGCTAGGTGTCACTTTATCCTAAAAAGCTACTACATAGGAGGCTGCCATGCGCTAGGGGTTGCTGTGGGCAACAAGGGTGCACCAAGTACGGTGCATTGGAGGCTGCCAGCAGTAGAGGGCGCTGTCAGCTGTTTATTAGTTTGTCCATTTTTGTGTAGCCCACTTATCCTAGCCAAAATAGCTCCCACACTGTTGCACCGCACCTGTGCATGAATGTTCCCATGGATGACTCTTTAGGTTGCCAGTCCCTTTCATTATATTGATTTAATTGCCTATACCAGCTGTCAGTTATTAGCTACTAACGCCTAAAGAGGGCTTTCACATTCTGAAGACTAAAGAGAATGAATCATAGATTATGTGATCTTCCTTTTAAGCCGGGTTCACACCTATGCGAATTGAGTGCGGCTTAAACCGCATTTAATTCGCAGACCATTTCTAAATACATTGGCCCAGATTCACAGAGCGATTACGCCTGCGCAACTGGTGTTGCGCGTGCGTAAGTCTAAATGTGCACGTGCGTTTAGATGCGCGCGATTCAGAAAACGATTTACGCCAGAAATCTACTTTTTTTTGTCCGGCGTAATTTCGTTAGACAGACGCATCCGTCCGCGCAAAAATGCGCTAGACACACCATTGATTTGCTAGTCAAATATGCTAATGAGGGAGTTGCGGGGATCCACAAAAAAACGCAGTTGCTACGCGATGTGCGCAACAGCAAAATGTCCTGTCTAAAGTTAGAGCACATAAAAGCTGGTCTAAATTTTGAAAAAACGTCTAAATCTCACAGAAAGCAACAACGTTACTGAGGAGCAGACCACACACACGTGTTGCACTACAATTTGACTGCCAACATGCCAGGGGCATCGTCGCTCATAGCTGCACTAGTGAATTTAGATGACCAAAGAAGGAGGAGGGCACGGAGGATGGCACGGGGGAGGGTATACCGCACACGCATAGACCTCTTTGGCATGAGTGATTCTGAGGTGTATCGCATCTTCAGATTCACCCCTCATGCCATCCTGGAATTAACCACAACCCTGCAGGAGGACATCAGCAGCCCAACACATGACACCACCCATGACAGCTACATATACAATCAGAGCCCCATCCCCACAGATTGCGAACAGAACATGTATGGGGACAGCTGGCTGGTTGGTGAGTGACATGGGTGGCAGGCATGACTGTCCCCTCCCGTGATGCACACCTCACAAGTGGCACATGCATGACTAACATCCTCCTGTCTTTTCCTTCAAGGTGACTCTGCTATGACTGGGACCCCCATTTCAAGACCCCATCTCATGCCAGCGCACATTATGCATCTTTGCACGTTAAACACACACATTAATCATGGCACAAATGAGAATGCATGCATGCACACCACTGTGGTCCCTAGCACACACACCCCACATCCTCATCACATTGGATTGGCACCAGTCCACCATGCAGGACTTGTGAGCTGCAACGCCACGCCATGGCTCCAATTATGTCACTGTACATTCATACACCATTCACACAGACCTGGGGATCACTTCTCCACCACAAATGAGGGTGACACCCCTTTTCCCGCAGGAATATCACCCCCCACATTCCAAAATCATACACAAACAGAACCAAAAAAATTAAATAAATGACGAGCAAAAAAAAAAATGCCCTGCAAAAATATAATTTAAACAAAATAACAACAAAGAAAACACATAAAAGACAAAAATCACTCTGCAAAACAGTCCCCAAATATCTCAAAGACACGTCACAAACAAACAAAAGCACCTTGCTGTATAGGGAGGGATACAAAGGGATGTATTTTGCAAAGGAAGTGCATTTGTGTGTGTCTATTTATGCTGTCTGCGTAGTTCACAAAGTTGCCCTAGTCCATTTCCAATTTCACTGATTGCGCCGCTCCCGAGTTGTGAGCATGCGCACAGCGGAGCTGACCATGGTCTCCTTCAAGCGCGCATGCGCGAGCCGGCCGGCCCTTCATTTGCATGGGGTCACGGCACATTTCAATGTAACACGCCCACGTCCCTCCCAATTTGTATTACTCCTCCTTACGCCTCAGGAAAAAACCTTACGCTTGCGCAATTTCCTGCGCAAAAGCTACGTGAATCGGGGGATTACGCGGCTAGATGGCCAGAAATCAAACAGTCAGCAGTCAGTAAGGCAGAGGACTAGCTACAGGAGCTCCACACGGCGCACGTCTCCTAGAGTAGGAGCATGTGTGCTATAGCTCCAGGCAGGCTTAGGAGGTAGACAGGTCAGCGTCCCTCCCAGCTCTGCTAGTTCCGTCCCAGCTCTGTTCCTAGCCCTGCTAGTTCAGTCTTCTCCTCCAGAATTCCTGTGTCCCGGATTTCTCCTCTCCTCCAGCACCTCTCCCTGGCTCCCTGGCTCTCTACAGGTAAGAGCCTTTCTCCCAAACTGCTGACGGCCGTCCTTTTCAGGATAAAGCCGCAGCAGCAATACGGATCGCCATTCAGCCATCGTGGTGTCCCCCTGATCTGCCACCTTCCACCTCCATCACCCTCGAGGGTCCCCCTCTTGATCAGCCACACGGAAAGTTTTTTTTTCGTAGATTCGGGGCTCTTTGTGAGAGCACCGCGCCAGGCCGCCTTGAATCGCGGGGCCGCGGTCTAGGAAAGACCGCGGCTTCACTTGCGGCCTAACGGCGCGCCGCTCCCCATGCCTCAATGATCCTCACCCAGCCCCAACAAATCCCCCCTTACCCCAGAAGTGACTGTTACCCGGCCATATTGGACACACCCTCTCAGCCCCTAGTGTTATCCACCCTGTCAGCCCTCATCCCACTGCTGGTATAGTCAGCCATCCCACTAGGCCAGCAACAGGGTCACCTTCCTAGCCCGGGCCCCCCCCCCCCCCCCCCCCCCCTGTCCATCCTAGCATACAGAAGCTTGATCCAGGGGTTACCCGATCGCCTCTTACAGGGGTCAGGAAGGAATTTTTTCCCTGCCGGAGCACATTGGCCGAGCGCCGCCAGGGTTTTTTGCCTTCCTCTGGACCAAGCCAGGTGAGAGGAGACTAGTTAACTCCTCTCCCCACTGCCCCAAAATCCACCTCCACCCTGGTGTATTGGCAATTATGGCATGTAGGCAATATTCTGCCGAAACCATTTGGAGTTTGAGGCAGTACGCCGCAATACTGCCAGCCATCACCAAAAAGGCCCTAAGAACTGAGCGACTATGGAGAATCAATCATAGATCGACGGTTAGTCATTTCAGTCATTTACCCCAGCTTAAGCACATATCATGTGCTCTGATCAATACTAGATCGGCGGTAAAACACCGACTAGAAATCCGCGACTTCATTCAGCAAAAGGATCTAGATTGTCTTTTTATTACAGAGAGCTGGCTCACAGCCGACTGTAACACCATTCTAGAAGAACTGGTGCCAGAAAATTACCGTATTATAACGGAAAACAGAATAGGACAAAGAGGAGGCGGCCTGGCGGTGATCCACAAGACTCATCTTACGATCACCAAACCAGTCCGCCAAAACCCTCTTCCATTCATGGAAACCCTTACTCTGCAACTGCAAGCAAGTTCAAAGGAGACTGTCCACATTCTGCTCTGCTATAGGCCGCCCGGCCCAAAATCGCAGCTGCTATCATCATGGACGGATTTCTTCTCCACTTATACCCTTAACAGTAATCAACTTTTGCTGTTAGGGGATTTCAATCTCTGGGCAAACTCCTCACAAGACCCCATTGCCGATGCCTGTGTTGACCACCTGGAAGGATTAGGATTACAGCAACTAGTATGTGGGCCCACACATGCTTCAGGTCACACACTTGATCTTATTTTCAGACAAGCTCTGGAAATAAAAATTGGGGAAATTGAAAAATTGCCATGGACAGACCACCATGCAATTATATTCAGTATTTCCACCATTCCCCCTGCAACAAAAACATCAAATCCGGTGACAACACACTGGACTAGATGTCAGAAGAAGCTCCATTCGGAACTCTTCAAAGTGACTCTAAGGAAAAAAATAGAAACAACTCAGCCGCAGCAAACGGCCGTTGGAACATTGGAAGCCATAAACTCGGCCATGCTACAATCAGCCGACTTGGTAGCGCCGAGACGAATAACCCGCATTCGGAAAAACAACCGCAGCTGGTTTAACAACCAGCTGTCGTTACTGAAGCAAGAACGCAGAAGGGCAGAATCTGCATGGAAAAGATGCTCTTCAGAGCTAAACCTATCCATCTACAAGGCGACCACAAGAAAATACCACAAAGGAATTTTCCAAGCCAAGAAAAATTATTTTTCGGAGGCTATCAACGGCGCCCTTAACCGCCCCCGCGAACTCTTCAAGATGGTCACCCAGACCATGAAACCAGGATGCATTGAAGCACCAAGTTCGGACACACAAGAATTTTGCAATGAACTATCGGATTACTTCGTTAATAAAATCGATGCAATCCGTGAAAGCATTCAGCAAAACTATTCTCCCCTCAGCCCCCCCTGTAGCCTATCACACAGCACCCTTAGTACGTCTCCGAGATCAGGTAAGTTCACCCTAGAACCCATCTCCATCGAGTCCACTAAGAAGGTCATTTGTACCCTGCGCAATGGCGCAGCGCCAAATGACATTATCCCCACAAAACTGCTGAAGGAATGCGCCGACATCCTGGCTCCTCCCATCACGCAGCTTATTAACCAGTCCTTCTTGGAGGGCATAGTGCCCGCGCAGTTGAAAGAGGGTATAATCCAACCCATCATGAAGAAACCCTCCCTAGACCCCAAGGACCCACTCCACCGCCGTCCCATAACAAGCCTCAACGTATTCTCTAAGATAATGGAAAAAGTAGTGGTACAACAGCTGCAACAGCATCTAGATACCTACAAGCTACTTGACCCATTGCAATCAGGCTTCCGTCACGGACATGGGACGGAAACAGCATTGCTGAAAGTATGGGATGATGTTCTCAAGGCCGCAGACGAAGGAGAATCTTGTCTCCTGGTTCTGTTGGACCTAAGTGCAGCTTTCGACACTGTAGACCACAATCTGTTACTGAAGCGGCTTACTGAAGTAGCCAGGGTCGCAGAAGGTGATTTATCTTGGTTCTCCTCTTTTTTGGAAAACCGATCACAAACAGTGAAGTTAGGACCTTTTACGTCTGAAAAACGCACAGTAACATGCGGAGTCCCTCAAGGATCGCCTCTGTCACCAGTGCTATTTAACATCTATCTTCGTCCTCTCTTTGAGATCATTAGCAGCCAAAAACTGCTTTATCACTCTTATGCAGATGATACGCAACTGTATTTCCGCATCTGCAACAGACAGGATCACCAAATCAATCTAGAGACATCCCTCTCTTTGATAGAGGATTGGATGACTAAGAGTTATCTTAAACTCAATGGAGCGAAAACAGAACTTCTTCTGTTTCACGCCAAACGTAGGAATCAACTTTCAACACCATGGACTCCCCCGCCTATTTTGGGTAAGCTCATCACTCCAAGCGCCAAAGTCAAAAGCCTAGGGGTCATTTTTGACTCCTTTATGACAATGGACGCACAAATAGGATCAGTGGTCAGCGGATCTCACCATCTACTGCGCCTACTACGCAGACTCACTCCGTTCATCCCTAAAGAAGATCGAGCGGTCGTGGTGGGAGCTATTGTAAACTCCAGGCTGGATTATGCAAATGCCCTCTACCTCGGCCTCCCCAAGTACCAAATCGCTCGTCTGCAAGTCGTTCAAAATACGGCCGCCAGACTTGTGACTGGGAAAAAACCCTGGGAATCCATCTCACCTTCACTGAGAGCCCTGCATTGGCTGCCAGTTAAAGACAGAATTGCTTTTAAAGCTCTCTGTCTTACACATAGATGTGTCCATGAGAATGCCCCCCTTTACTTATGCGAATTAATAAAAGCGCATAATCCAAATCGCGTTTTGCGATCCACGAATCAGAACCTGCTCCAGGTTTCGAAAGCCAACTTCAAGTCCAAAGGAGAAAGAAGATTTGCGATCCAGGGTCCCAGACTATGGAACGCTTTACCAACCAGCATTCGGTTGGAGGAGAACCACCTAGCATTTAGGAAAAAGGTCAAGACTTTTCTCTTTTGATAACAAAGGAGACAGGAACAACAAGCGCCCAGAGGCGATTCAGTTCGCATGTGCCGCGCTATATAAGTTTTCATTCATTCATTCATTCAAGTCTAACGTAATGGCGGTGCGCTACGCCGGACCGATAATGCGCCGATGTACGTGAATCTGGGCCATTGTTTTCAATGAGGCTGGTTCACATATGTGCGATGCATTCACACTGCGCATTGCAGAAAAAACGTGTGCAGATTTTATGCCTTGCGGTGCAGCTCAGGTGCGAATTCAGTCCCATTATCTTCTATGGGTACGCAGCTGATTCGCAGATGTGTTCAGTTCTCTTCAGGAATTTCTCTCATTCAGCTTAAAGCGGATCTCCCACGCCAAAAACATGTTTTTCTTAATGGCTATTTAAAAGGTTAATGCCCCTAATTAGCTGAACTCACGTTTTTTGTCTCCCGCGGCCGCTCCGCTGCCATCCTGTGCGAAATAACAAGTTATATTCCTCCTTCCGTTTAGGTTCCATTTTAACTGTGGGCATAAGCCCACAGATCGGCACTTCCTCCTTCTGGTGGATGCTGTTGTCCCAGCATCCACCGCTCGATGCGCATGAGCAACGCAGAGCAGCTGCTTGAGCGTCTGTGTTGCCATGACAACGGCAACCTCCTTCCTTTGTTTATGTCGCGCGTCACTTCCTGCCTAGGAAATAGCGCGATATTTGATCACACGGCTGCGCAGTTTACACAGGGAGCTATGGAGAGAAGCTCCCAGAGTGCACTGCATGGAGCAGGAAGCGACGCAATGCCCGGAGAATTCCCGCAGTGACCCAGACCGGAAGGCAGTCTACTGTACAGGTACTGTACAGATTTACTTTAAAAAAAACATCCGTTTTGATAATGTCATACAGCGGCAGTGTAATTAAAGAAATGTTAGAATTAGGGTGGAGATCCGCTTTAATACACTTCTCCCCCACTCTCCTCTCACCTGGAACTTCTCCCAGGTCTCCAAATTCGCAGCAAAAATGGAGCTAATCTGCTAAACACTTCTCTTATCTATCTGCAGAGATAAAAGAGCTGAAATTCGCACTGCACAAGTGTGAACCCAGCCTTACAGCTGTTTTGCTGTGGACCCAGTAGTACCCATTCAATTGTATTGGTCTTCTATTCTAGAACAATGTTTCTCAACTCCAGTCCTCAAGTAGGGTTGCCAGCTTTTCTTCAAGCCAAACCCAAACACTTTTCTGGCGCACTCCGATTTTTTTGTAGCATACATTATATATATAGAAAAAATGATTGTAAAAGATCTCGGACACCTTTGTGTTGCTTAAAGGGTCACTAAAGGATAAAAAAAAAAAAAATGTTCCTTTTAAAATAACAAACATGTTATACTTACCTCCACTGTGCAGTTTGTTTTGCACAGAGTGCCCCCGATCCACGTCTTCTGGGGCCCCTCGGCAGCTGTCTCTGTCCTACCTGCAAGTACTGACCACAGTCATGCGAGAGCTTGCATGGTGGTCAGTAATTGCGGGCGTGCTCCGGTGATACATCGAGCGGTCATAGCCGCTCACTGTATTACTCGGCCCCACCGCGTCACTGGATGTGATTGACAGCAGCGCCAGCCAATGGCTGTGCTGCTCTCAATCCATCCGCTCTAGCCAATCAGCAGCCAGGTTGAGCGGCGAAGAGAATATCGGGACCGCGCGGGACTTTTGACGGGTCAGGTAAGTATAACGGGGGCTCGAGGGGGTGCCGGCAACACCAGATGTTTTTTCACCTTAATGCATAGATTGCATTAAGGTGTACATTTTTTTTTCATTTACAACTCCTTAAAAGAGAGTAGTAATACAGTGTGCTGTGTACACCACGGTGAACAGAGGGTGTGGCCACATTGCGTTAACTGTGGAAGGGGCCTAAATTAAACCCATACCTACAACACCCCTAAATATCCACTGCACCCAAACCTTCCACTGACAGTTCAAAGTAGCCCATCCTACCTATAGCAACCCACACTATCAACACCACACCAAGGTGGCCCATTCTATCTCAACACTCTAAATCAGTCCATCATATCTAAGGCCCGTGGGATGAACGGGGTGACCGTGGGATGGACAGGAGACAGTGGGATGGATGGGAGGACAGGAGGAGATGGACGGGGTGACCGTGGGATGGACGGGGGGACAGGAGGAGATGGACGGGGTGACCGGAGGAGATGGACGGGGTGCCTGTGAGATGGACGGGGTGACCGTGAGATGGACGGGGGGACAGGAGGAGATGGACGGGGGGACCGTGAGATGGACGGGGGGGGACAGGAGGAGATGGACGGGGGGGACAGGAGGAGATGGACGGGGGGGACAGGAGGAGATGGACGGGGGGGGACAGGAGGAGATGGACGGGGGGGGGACAGGAGGAGATGGACGGGGTGACCGTGGGATGGACAGGGGGACAGGAGGAGATGGACGGGGTGACCGTGGGATGGACAGGGGGACAGGAGGAGATGGACGGGGTGACCGTGAGATGGACGGGGGGACAGGAGGAGATGGACGGGGGGACCAGGAGGAGATGGACGGGGAGACAGGAGGAGATGGACGGGGGGACAGAAGGAGATCGACAGGGTGACCATGGGATGGACGGGGGGACAGGAGGAGATGGACGGGGGGGACCATGGGATTGGCCGGGGGGGGGGCTGCAGGAGTGATAGGGAGACCGTGAGATGGACAGGAGGAGATGCTCCTTCTGCTGGGCTCCTGCAAGTAGCACTGCACTGACAGGGGTAAGGGGGGTCGGGGGCTAGTGCTAGAAGGGTAGGGTGACCAGACGTCCCCATTTTTAGGGGACAGTCCCCTGATTGAGGACACTGTCCCCAGGCCAAGTCTGTCCCCGGTTTTGTCCCCAGATTGGATTTGAACAGGGACTGGGGCAATTTCAAAGATAGTCAGTGCAGAATAATAAAACAAAAATCTGAATTATAGCCGCTCCTACTAGCTTAGGGGGTGTATTTTTTCCCATTATCTGTGCCCCTTTCTGATGATCATGTGCTGGTCGGAATAGAGGGAATATTTCTTCAGTTTCGGGTGCATGCCCATTAAGCTCCGCTCGCATGTTCTTCTGCCTTGGCTCAAGTCCAAGCCAGCTGCCTGCCTGCTCATCTCTTTGCCTTCCCTGGCGGAGTGATCTTCCTCCGCTCCCCACCGAGTAGTAGCCGGGGCCCGGAGAGTGAGACTTGACAGGCTGTGAGGTGGGTGGCGACGGGCAGAGAGTCACTGATTGCCACCATTACTAGTAAAAAAAAAAAAAAATATGTCCCCAGATTTCATTAAAAAAATCTGGTCACCTTATAGAAGGGGCTGTCAGGTTTTCAGATGAATCTCACACATACTTCTGGCAAATGTCCTTTCTCATACCAAAGCACATATCATCCTAAGCACCCCCCCCCCAATCACTCCACCAAGTGTACATCCTTTTAGTTTTCCCTTATCAATCCCAACCACTCTCCCCCTTCTCCCTGTCCAGCTGCAACAAAGCATAGAAAAGTTTCTACTGACCTGAAATCAGCACGTGTTCAGCACGTGTAGAGAGCTGAGTGAGAAGGAGGGGAGGGGATGGCATCGATGTGCTGTGAAAGAAAGAGAGAGAGAGACAGGCTGCTGCATGGACTGGAGACGTGTGTATCCGATGATCCTGCAGACATGTGACTCCCGGTGCAGTCTGGTGTGAATGATGTGTCCGGGTCAGGAGCAGATAAAAACCCGTACAGATCATTCAAAAACCGGACTGCCCGGGAGAAAACCATACAGGTGGCAACCCTATCCTCAAGTACCCCCACAACAGGTCATGTTTTCAGGCTATTATTTTGCACAGGTGATTTGATCAGTTTCACTGCCTTAGTAATCACCACAGCCATTTCATCTGAGGGAAATCCTAAAAACATGATCTGTTGGGGGCATGGGCGTCTGCTGAACTTTTTCCAGGGGGGGGGGGGCATAATTTTACGGTCACCTTTCCTATATCTGGCACCCCCCTTCACTGATCATACTTGTATGCACTCAGCTGCCCACCTCATCTGTATATATGCCAGCCCCCCCTGTACACAAACAGGCTCCTCCCTTCACTTGTACTCACAGCCCCCACTTGTAAGGTCACAGTGGTCTTCCTTCTCCCGAGTCCTGTTTCCACATGTCCATTTGAAAATACATTACAGGTATCAAAGCAAACATGTGGGCGCACATACAGGAATCGGCCAGAGGTGGCAGTAAAGAGCTCTGTAAGCTAGGTGACACTGATCTTGCAACAGCTGTGGAGTCGACTGCACAAACACAGAGAAAGTCAGCAGAGCCACAGATGCGAGTATGGCAGACCCTTGCTGATTCCAGGGGGGGTCACTCGCCCCCCCTTAACCCTATGAGCGGACGCCCATGGTTGGGGGTACTTGAGGACTGGAGTTGAGAAACACTGTTCTAAGACATGGCAGATACCTATTTGTTGGTCTTTGATTGGTTTTAGTATACAAGTATCGGCCATGTTCTAGAAGACCGATAACATACAAAAATGGCTACAAAACGAAGACAGCATAATCGGTATCATTCATTCCCTTTAGTCCGAGAAAATGTATACCCTCATTAGGCATCAGTGGCTGCGTATTGAATAAGCAACGACTGAATGCTGGTATAGCCTATTAAATTCAATATAGAGGAGCGGACTGGAAGCATAGGTGTGATACATGGGAACGCTGCACCATGGGAACCATTTTGGCTAAGCCCACTCTAAACAGATAAGTTGAGCAGTTTAAACAAAAATGTCCAATCTAATAAGCAGCCAATAGCGATCCCTACGGCATAGTAACCTATGTCTGCACAAATGAATGGGGAAGAGTGACACCTAGGGGCAGAGCCTGCTCATCACTGCACTTGAATGAGGCATGGGATGCCAATGACCAGGTTCACAATGGCATTAAGGCACCATTCACATCTGCGCTTTCTAGGAACGTGGAAAAAATGTAAATGTTAAAAAAAACGTACCTCACACTGCAATGCTATTAATTCTTTATGGCACGCCAAACATGGTCCCCAGGTTAAAAACAAGATAGGAACTGTCGGTTTGTTCTTAAAGCGGAGCTTCACCCTAAAGTGGAACTTCCGCTCATTAGAACCCCCCCCCCCCCCCATGTTACATTTGACACCTTTCAGAGGGGAGGAGGGTGCAGATACCTGTCTAAGACAAGTATCTGCACCGACTTCCAGCCACCCAGTCTGCTGCCCCCCCCCCCCCGTTGTGTTATGGAAAACACTCGGCTCCCAGAACACAGCGGGGACCAGTGAGCAGCGCGGTTTCGTCACCGAGGATGGCGGTGGGGGGCAGCAGAGCAACGAGTGTCTTCTGCTGCCAACCTCAGCAGCTGCAGTAGTTGTAGCTGCTGGCTTTTAATATTTTTTTTATACGGCGGGGATACGCTTTAAATTAAATCTGTAAGTTGGAACAAGTACATTTTTTAAAGTGGAGTTCCACCCAGGAAAACAACATTTGGCCATATATCCTAAAATAAAAAAAAAAATTAAAAACGTGAAAAAATAAAATTATACTCACCCGAAATACCTGCTGCTATGCGGAAGTCTGCCTCTTCCACACCGCGGTGTGTTTTCTTCTGCTTCTTCTCCTTGTGAATGGGGCGCGCTGCTTTCTGGGAACTGTGTGTGTTTCTCAGAGAGCAGCCGCCCATTCACAAGCCGGCGTGAGACTCACGCAGGCGCAGTAGGAAATGGGCAGTGAAGCCATGTGAATGGCGGCATGGGACCTGGATCGATCGTGGGACCAGAATCGGGGGGGGGGGGGGCATCAGCGCGGGCAATAGGACAAGGTAAGTGTCCTTATTAAAAGTCAGCAGCTACACTGTTAGTAGCTGACGACTTTAAAAAATAAAATAAATTGCGGGTGGAATCCCGCTTTAACCACTTTGTACATTGTACATTTACGTCGGCACAATGGCACCGACAGGCACATCAACGTATATGCCCCCCCCCCCGTTACATGCGGTGGTCCGTGAGGCTGTAGGAGTGATCCGGGATGAGGGGGCGGCTATTAGTTTCTGTCCGCCCCCTCCGGATCGCTCCCAGCCAATGCGCGCCCGCCCTGTCACTTCCTCCTCCTGTGTAAACACAAGAAGGAGGAAGAGATGTGATCTCTCCCTCTGCGTTTTTTTCAACCAATCACAAACACAAGTAAGTCCTGCACTAACACTACACTGACACACACGACACATTGGCACATTTAACCCCCTCGATCGCCCACCCCCTCCCCCCTGTCACAGTGTCACTGAATGCAGTAATCATACATGTATGATTACTGTATTTAGTGTCAGTGTGACAGGCAGTGTGACAGTCAGTGTTAGGTCCTGGGTAGCCCCCGTACCCCCCTAATAAAGTTTTAACCCCTTGATCACCGCCCTAGTTAACCCTTTCACTCCCTATTGCCAGCATCACTAAGCCATCATTTTTCTGATCGATGTATTAGTGTCTCTGTTCCCGCTAGGTAGCTAATTTTTTTTTTATTGCAATTTTTTTTTACTAAAGACATGTGGCTAAATAAATTTTGGCCTAAATGTTTGACTAAAATTTAGTTTATTCATTTTTCTTATAACAAAAATTAAAAAATATTGTTTTTTTTTCAAATATGTCACTCTATTTTTGTATATAGCGCAAAAAATAAAAAATCGCAGAGGCGATCAAATACCACCAAAAGAAAGCTATTTGTGGGAAGAAAAGAACGCAAATTTTGTTTGGGAGCCACATCGCACGACCGCGCAATTGTCTGTTAAAGCGACGCAGTGCCGAATCGCAAAAACCCCTTGGGTCATTTGGCAGCATATTGATCCGGGTCTTAAGTGGTTAAGTCTAGCTCCATCCAGCCAAAAAAAAGATTTTTAGGCTTTTTGGATAGCATAGGGAAGGGTTCTCACCCATGTAACATTTGTTTTGCTCTCTGTGCCCCTGTTCAGAAGATTTCACCTCACTTTCTATCCCAATGACCAATTGGATTTGAAACATTTTGGTTTGTGGAAACATGGACTGGTGATAAAGCTTCAGTGGTGACACCTTTATTTTCCCATAATAACTCTTACAGGAGTGAATTTCCCTTCCTAGGGGGAGATTTCCTCCCACTTCCTGTTGTCTCCCTCCGTTTGTGTGTAGGAGTCGTTTGTAATTTGGAGGTTTGTAACTAGGGGACCTCTTGTACCAGGTTCCCTAGAGTGTGCAGTCTGCAGGTTCCAGTGTCAACCGACAACAGTAGAGGCCATCCCCCATCTAACTTGCAGTAGGGTCCAGTTACCAGGGCTCAAAATGTCAAGCCCTGAGCTACTAGCCAGGCCTCAAGAGTTACTCGCCACCAGTTTCCCCACCTAACAGCCCATTCATACACTGCCCCGCACCTAATTGCGCCCCTAAACACGCCCTTGTAGATTATCTCATGGAATGACACTGTTAAATGTTTAATGCAGAATCAAGTTACACAATTAAATATTACCAACAACTTTAACAAAATGGGAGAGGGCACTGGGGGCAGACCAGAGGGACAGGGCACTGGGGGCAGACGAGAGGGACAGGGCACTGGGGGCAGACCAGAGGGACAGGGCACTGGGGGCAGACCAGAGGGACAGGGCACTAGAACCGGGTCTCTTCCCCATTCTCTTGCAACTCTCATCCATCCAGTCTCCTCTGCAACTCCCATCCATCCTCTCTCTCTCATCATCAGAAGCCTGTGTGTGCGGTTCCACGCTTGCATGTCCCCACTTCCCCCTTTTATTCAGGCTGGCAGTGAGGAGAGGAGCTGCAGCACAGCAGGAGGGAGTACAATCCAGCGCTGAGATCCACACAACTGCACAGCCATTGACACCATAGCACAGCGCACACCGACACCGCACAGCACACATTGAGACCAGTCTGCTTGCAGTGCTCAGGCTGAACTGTTGGCCACTTACATAGAGCACAAGGAGAATAAAACTGCACAAACTGGAAGGCTGCCGCTCTCATGTCAGGGCAACTTTCAGTGAGCGCTGCACTGCCTACCTGGGACACTCGGAGTGGTCATTTTCGCAATCCTCCACCTCACTCATTACTTCCTGCTCTCCAGCTACATTGGTCGGGGGACCTAATGAGAATTGTAAGGAGAGCACCTGTGTACTGCTCTGCCTGTGCGCGGCTCAGACTACTTTTCCTCTTCGGCCGCCAATCGCATCGGGGCTCCAAGTGTAGGTACAGATTGGAGGGAGATTGGTCATGCAGCCCTGTCATCACTCGCCCCCAGCTGAAATCCACTCGCCAAATGCTAGTAGGAGAGTGGAAATTTTGAGGGCTGCAGTTGCCATCCTTTTCGGACCCCAAGGCCGTTGGCAACCAATCCGGATAAAACCCTCTTTTACCCAGCAGGGGCACATCCATCACCTAAGCACACTAGCCCAAAACAGAGGCTGTGCTGGTAAAGGTTATCCCTTGGCAGAGAAGTCAGCCTTCTTTTCTTGGCCAGCTTCCACCCACTCTATAGGTAGCAAAGTAACCCCATGTTGTCATGAATATGAAAAAAAAAAAAAAAAAAAAAAACAGGTGTCTGAAGAGCTACGATTAAAGAGGAAGTAAACCCTCTATAGTATTTATAGCATACAAGCTCATTATGAATTACTTATGCGACATTGAAGACCCCACAGTGGTCCTGGGTGACCACCTCCGTCGCCATGATACCATGAGTGACTTCTGGGTATCGCTGCTCCAGCACTGAGTGGCAGACATCACTCCTGCATGCGCGCAGTTAGAAACGGCATGCGCCTTAGACATCAATGTCTGTATTTTCTGCAAATATCTCCTAAAACTTTTAGGTTTGAGAGATATTTGTTACACCTACAGGTAAGCCTTAATGGGTTTACAACCACTTTAAGACCAAATTATGGCCACTAGATGGAACCGACAATCATAGGCAATAATTATATGACAAATACTTGTGGTGTCCACATGAATTATTAAGACATCCATACAGTAAAAATAAAACAATATGTTAATATGCTCCGTAGTGTTGATGAAACAAACCGTGATAAACATTAACGGGGTAAACCCTCATCTCTATCCATTTCTATGGTTCTCATACATTGGTGGACCCTCATCTTCCCATGCATCACAGTCTTTGCACAACAGTTCCTGTGCCACATTCATTAATATGGTCACTCTTTATTAAAAGATTGTTCTCCCTTTGTGTACCCCTCACCTCTGCCTTTGTCTCATTCGTAAGGGCTCCCTGTGTGTCACATTCAGTAGTGTCCCCTCATCTCCCCATGTGTTACATTCGTCGGTGTACTCCCCTCAGCCTGAAAGTCACATTCTTTATGGTTACCCCGTCTGTCACATGAATTATGCCCTGTACACACAGTCGGAATTTCTGATGGTATAAAATCGATGGAATTTTCCGTCGGAATTCCGTTCAAGCTGTCTTGCATACACACTGTCGGACCAAATTCCGACCACCCAAAACGCGGTGACGTAAAACACTAAGGCTGCATTCACACCTGAGCTAGAGGAAAAATTAAGAAAAATTTTGCCTGAAGCGCCGAACGCCTGAAGCTCAATCAAGTTCTGGACCCTTTTTTGTCGCTCGAATTGAGCGTATTTGGGCGTTTTTCTGTTTTAACATTGGTGACCCTAGACCTGTCCAAATTTGTGGTAAAATCCGGCACAAATATCGCGGCAAAACGTTACGCTCAGGTGTGAATGCAGCCTCAGACAAGTCGAGAAAAATTAAGTTCAATGCTTCCAAGCATGCATTGACTTGATTCTGAGCATGTGTGGTTTCTTCTCTGTCGAAGTTCCACACAGACGATCGAAATTTGATAGGATTTTTTATTTTATTTTTCCATCAAAAAAAAAAAAACATGGAAAAACGTCAGATGGGGCCCACACACGGTCGGAATATCTGATGAAAAAAATTCTGTCTGATTTTTTTCTTCGGAAATTCCGATCGTGTGTACAAAGCATAAGTTTCCTCCATCTTGTGTGTCACATTAATAACTTTAAGACCTGGCACTTTTTGTATACATGTAAAAATATTATATTTTATTTTGCTAGAAAATTACTCAGATCCCCCAAGCATTATAGACTTTTATTTTTTTTTAAAGCAGAAGCCCTAGAGACAAAAAAAGTCAAGTTAGTCTTACCGGTAACTTGTTTTCCATGAGTCTTTCAGGACAGCACCTTGAGAGCGTGGCTCCACCCACTTGACAGGAAACACACCTCCACCAAACTTCTTAAAAGGGAGGTTCCCTCCACTTATCATCAGTAGTAGTAGAGAAACCTCCGGCCCAAACTGGAACACATAAACAGAGTATGGTTAGTCACAGTATAATATTCCTAAAAACATTAAGGGCGGGTTGCCGCTGTCCTGAAAGACTCATGGAAAACAAGTTACCGGTAAGACTAACTTGACTTTTCCCTTATCGTCTTTCAGGACAGCACCTTGAGAGGATAATAGAGACTTACCCACTTCTAGGGAGGGACCACAGCTTGCAAGACCTTTCTGCCAAAAGCCTGATCGCTTGCTGACAGAAGATCCAGTCTATAATGACGGACAAACGTAAGGTAACTTGACCACGTAGCCGCCTTGCAGATCTGATCTGGGGTGGCACCAGCTATTTCTGCCCATGTAGTGGCCTGAGCTCTAGTAGAGTGTGCTTTAATGCCCAGCGGGGGAGATAGTCCTGCTTGGGAATAGGCTTCCAGAATAGCGGTTCTTAGCCATCTAGCAATTGACCCCTTAGATGCTTGGTGGCCCTTCCTTTTTCCTGAGAAAAGTATGAACAAGGAGTCTGAGGATCGAAAATCCTTGGTCACTTCGAGGTAATGTAGCAATGTTCTTTTCACATCCAACATATGAAATTGTCGCTCCCTTTCCCCTGATGGATTGGAGCAGAAGGTTGGAATGACGATTTCCTGCGCCCTATTAAGGCTTGACGCCACCTTTGGTAGAAAGGCTGGATCAGTCTTTAGTACAATCCGGTCCGTGAAGACGGATAGGAAGGGTTTCTTTATTGACAGGGCGTGCAGTTCGCCAATCCTTCTGGCTGTTGTAATTGCCACTAAGAATACGGTCTTGAGAGTAAGGTACTTCAGAGAGACATCTTGTAAAGGTTCAAAGGGCTCTTTCGTCAAAGACCGCAGAACTATTGATAAATCCCAACTCGGGAAGTGTCGTACAGGAGCTGGTCTGGACCTAGAGAGTGCCCTGAAAAATCTGACAACCAAAGGTTCTGAGGATATCGGCCTTTCCAGAAAGACTCCTAATGCGGCTGTTTGTACTTTGAGTGTACTGCTTGATAAGCCCTTTTCTGCCCCAACCTGAAGAAATTCCAACACTGATACTAGGTTCTTTACCACTCTATTAGACGAGTGACACCAGGAGTTGTAAACCTTCCAGTATTTTTCATAGATTTTTCTGGTAACCAGCTTTCTACTAGTAAGTAAGGTAGTCACCAGTGGTCGGGACAGACCTTTCCGTATCAATAACTGCCTCTCAGATACCACGCTGTGAGGTTTAGAGAGGACACCCCCTGATGGCACACTGGCCCCTGCAGAAGTAGGTCCTGTCGAAGCGGTAGTCGCCAAGGTGGTTTGACCGCCATTCGAAGAAGGGAGGTAAACCAAGCCCTTTTTGGCCAGAATGGGGTGATTAAGATTACTTCTGATTTCTCCTTCTGAATCCTCCTTATCACTAATGGTATTAGCTGAAAAGGAGGGAAGGCGTACGCCAGTTGGAATTTCCAAGGCTGAATTAACGCATCTGTTCCCTGGGAACTGTCGTTTCTGTAAATGGAGAAATAGGCTGGAAGTTGCGTATTTTCTTTTGACGCAAATAGATCTATTTGTGGTAGGCCCCAGGCTTGGGTGATTAACCTGAAGATCTCCGGATTTAGGGTCCATTCTGCTTCCTGAATCCGTTTTCTGCTTAGAAAATCTGCTACTATGTTTGAAGTGCCCTTGAGGTGGACCGCTGATAAGGACAGCAAATGATTTTCTGCCCAGTTTAGGATGCCCAAGGCGAGAAGCTGAAGTAATCTGCTTCTTGTGCCTCCTTGCCTGTTTAAGTAAGCAATGGTAGTGGCATTGTCCGAGAACACTTGAACATGGGCACCTTGAAGGTCTGCGGAGAAGGCATCTAAAGCTACAGCCCTTAGCTCTCTCCAATTGGAGGATTTCTGACTGGGACCAAACTCCCTGAACATAGTTCTGACCCAAGTGTGCCCCCCATCCCCATAGGCTGGCATCTGTCGTTACCACTCTTTCTACTGGGAATGACCAAGACAGGCCTGCTGACAGATTGGTCTGACTTCTCCACCACCATAGTGACCGTTTCACTCTGGAGGGGATCTTTACTTTTGTTTCCAGAGATTCTGTCCTGCGATCCCACACCTTCAGAAGGAAGCTCTGGAGGGGCCTGAAGTGCAGTCTTGCCCACTGCACTGCTGGCATAGATGAGGTAAGGGTTCCTAGGGCTGACATTACCTGTCTGATGGACAGCTCTAGATTTGTCTGTAAGGAGGCAACGACCCCTTTTATCTTTAGTTTTTTTGTCCTCTGGGAGAAAAATTCTTTGCTCTACTGAGCTTATCCGATACCCCAGAAATTGTGCCTCTTGGGTTGGGCTGAAATTTGATTTTTCCAAATTTATGATCCAACCCAAAGCCTCTAGATGGCTGCGAGCTCTTCCGAGATCCTCCAGTAATTTTTCCCTGGAGGGGGCAAAGAAGAGTAGGTCGTCTAGGTATGGAACTACCGCTATACCCTGAAGGCGGAGCGGAGCAAGAGCCTCTGCCATGACTTGTAAAAATTCTCGGGGCCGAGGAGAGGCCGAAGGGGAGGGCCCTGAACTGAAGGTGCACGACCTCCCTTCCCATGTTTACCGCCAATCTCAAAAATCTTTGGGATTGGGGAGCTATGGGGATATGCAGATAGGCGTCTCTCAAATCGATAGACGCCATAAAGCAACCCTTTGTTAACAGGTTTTTTACCGTAAAGATTGAGTCCATGCAAAACCTTTCGTATAGGACTGATCTGTTTAAAGGCTTTAGATTGAGAATGAGCCTGAAGCTTCCGGACGGTTTTCTTATCATAAATACATGGGAATAAAACCCCTGGTAAAGCTCCCCCTCTGGTACTGGGATTACAACCCCCTGATTCCTCAGATCCTTTAAAAGGCTCTTCATGGCTAGGGACTTGACAATATCTCCTGGTAAGTCTGTCAGAAGGTACCTCTCTGGGGGAGGGTCCGAGAATTCTATCTTGTAGCCTAGAGACAGCATAGCGAGAATGTACTGATTTTCCGTTATGCTGGCCCAAAAAGGGAGGAAGCGTTGAAGTCTCCCCCCTACCTGCAACTGGCTGTCACTGGGTTTTGCTGGTTGTCGCAGGAGGATTGAAAAGGACATTGCTTTTGCCCTTTCCCCTCTGCCCTGACCAGACCTTTTTCCTCTCTTGAGGCTTACTCTGTTGTTGAGCTCTGCGGTCCTATCGAGTACTGTATCTAACTCAGGACCAAACAAAAAACCCCCTGAAAAGGGATTCCACACAGTTTGTTTTTGGACGCTGTGTCCCCGGGCCAGGTCTTTAACCATAAGGCCCTTCTTACTGAATTAGTAAGGGCCGCAGATCTAGCTGTCATCCTGATAGGCTACCGCAGCAGACAGGGTAGAGAAGGAATCTAAGATTTCCTGCTTAGGGGAATCAGCTACAATATGAGCTTTAAGCTGGCTCAGCCAGTACTCCATGTTTCTGGAGACGCAGGTGGTTGCCATTGCTGGCTTAAGGTTGCCTAAGATGGATTGCCAGGCCCTCTTTAACTGCTGGTCCATCTTTTTATCCATGGGTTCCTTAAGAATCCCCATGTCCTCAAACGCCAGGTCCGAAGACCTTGAGACCTGAGAAAAGGCTGCATCAATTTTTTGGAGTCTTATTCCAAAGAGCTGCTGGATCCTCATCAAACGGAAACCTTCTTTTATGAGCTTTAGCAAAGAAAGGTTTCTTTTCTGGATCAGCCCATTCCCTCATGATTGAGTCAGAAATCACAGAATGAACAGGAAAAGTACGTATTTTGGGCTCACAGAGACCCGCATACATCCTATCATGTAAGGATAGCTCTTTGCGCTCCTCCTCCAAGCCCAAGGTTGCATGCACAGCTTTAAGGAGGTCATCCACTTGGTCCAAAGACAATTTATATTTAGAAGATATATTTTCTAATTCGTCTTCCTCCTCTTCCGATTCCTGGGAATGTGAGGGAGGGGGACCGTCCTGGTTCAGAGGACTCTCTTCTGCCTCTACTACAGGAACTAAAGGTGAGTCTTGTGAGGATTGTGAGGTAGAGGCTTGGCTCACAGATGGTTTCATGAGTGAAGATTTAAAGGATTGAATCGTAGCATCCAACTCCTTCTTTACAGAAGCAATTATGTCGCTGCAGGCAGCAGAAGCTTCTTCTTTCACCAAGGAGTCAACACATGATTGACAAAGCTTTTCTCCATCCTTCAGAAAGTTTAGCCTTGCATGAAGGACATTTCTTTTTGTTTCCGGGTTCAGAGCCTTTGGCCTGATAAGGAAAGGAAACAAAAGGGGAAAAACAAAAACCCAACCATGTGAGATAACCTGAACAACCCATCAAGGTGCTCACCAAAGGTGCACAGTGAGAGATCCTTATACACTCACGTGCCCAAACAGGCCCCCGCCACCAGGGGGGGAAAAAAAGCCACTCACTCCCCCCAAGAGAGAGAGAGAGAGAGAGAGAGAGAGAGAGAGAGAGAGAGAGAGCTGGAGAGAGACCTCCAAGTAACTAAGGGTAGAACACAAGTCTACCCCTTACCTGGGTCTTGCTGGTGCCAGTGCCTGTCCCACTCGCTGCGGATCCCCCTTCCATGCTTGAGGGCAGTAGCGTGATGCTTGGTGGCAGAACGCCGGTTCCGGACTCCACTAGTGCCGCTGCACCGGACCAGAACCAACTAATAAGGCACCAGACCCGTTCCTCCCTCCTCCCTCAGCGCTTCCGGGTGGAACTGTGCCCGCTCGTAAGAACCCCGCCCCTTCCGGTTACCTCATTTCCGGGGGAAGCAGCTGGAGTAAGGAAGTCACCAGCTGACCTTCCCAAGATGGCGCCGGCGTCGGTTTGGACGGAAAAAAGTAAGGAACGTCCGCGCGAGTACCTAGCCAGGGGGGCAGCGTCCTGGAGCAGTCCTGGCTCACTGAGCACTTGATGAGGGAGAAGGAGCCCATGCACAAGGCACTCTCTAACCCGTGAATGGGAGGAACAGACTCTGAGGTAGGTAGAAAAAAAAAGGTGGAGTAGGGAGATAGAAAGAAAAAAACCTCTCCAGGAGACCTGGAGAGCTCCTAACCCCCACATGTGTTCCCGCCGGAGGAAACACAAAAACTGATGATAAGTGGAGGGAACCTCCCTTTTAAGAAGTTTGGTGGAGGTGTGTTTCCTGTCAAGTGGGTGGAGCCACGCTCTCAAGGTGCTGTCCTGAAAGACGATAAGGGAAAAGATGGGTTTTGCAATTTAATTTTTTTGCAATTTTTTTATATCACACAGTACTTGCGCATCAGTTTTCCCAAAGGCAATTGGAGAAAAAAAAACACACTTTCAAATTGAAAAAATTAGATACTTAACCCCATTTTTTTGTAAAATATAATAGCGTGTCCCCCCCGTCAGTGCCGTTCTCCCCCCCCCCCCCCAGTGCCGCTCCCCCCCCACGCAGCTCTCCTCCCCCACGCCAGTGCCGCCTCTCCCCACCCCGCCTCTTTCCCCCCCCCCGCCAGTGCCGCCTCTTCCCCCCCCCCAGTGCCGCTCTTCTCCCCCCCCCCCCGCCAGTGCCGCTCTACTCCCCCCCCCCGCCAGTGCCGCTCTACTCCCCCCCCCCGCCAGTGCCGCTCTACTCCCCCCCCCCGCCAGTGCCGCTCTACTCCCCCCCCGCCAGTGCCGCTCTACTCCCCCCCCCCCCCGTCAGTGCCGCTCTACTCCCCCCCCCCCGCCAGTGCCGCCTCTCCCCGCCCCTTCCCCCCCCGCCAGTGCCGCCTCTTTTCTCCCCCCCCGCCAGTGCCGCTCTTCTCCCTTCTCCCCCCCCCATGACGCTCTTCTCCCCCCCCCCCGTGACGCTCTTCTCCCCCCCCCCCGTCAGTGCCGCTTAATCTGGCTCCTACCTTTTCCGAATGGATAGAGATTTTAGGGGTCTGTTAAGACCCCTGATATCTCAAAGACCCCCAACAGGGCTGATAAAAAAAAAAAAATGCAATAAATATTTACAAACAAATAAAACGTAAATAAAAAAAATAAAATAAAAAAACACCGACAATTCACCCCCCCCCCCCAAAAAAAATCACTGTAAAAAAAAAAAAAAAAAACAAACACTGTCACATGACAAAAAATAAAAAAAAAGTATCGGTAATAGCTGGAAAGACAAAAAATAAATACAAATATAAATGAAACTCAGCTTTAAGGAGATGCACTAGGCTAGTGTGCCCTCTTTGTCATTTTACACAGTAATATGTTACAGCGCGTTGCGGCCAGCTGCAACACAGGTGCGTTAGGGTGGCATTAAGAACAAATGGCACCATAGAAAATAATTTTGCAGGTTGCCACGGGGTAACAGTGTGAACCCAGCCTAAACTTACACCAGTTGCTGGTTTTTATAACACGCCACAAAACGAAACACACAAAACAAAATCTAGGAAATCCCAATTTATTAAAACAATTTAAAAAGGTTAAATAGCAATAAAATTATAGTAACAGCATTTTCAAAATGAATATATTAGATAACTTCTTCATATAAATAGAAAAAACATATATACAAAAGATATTTTTTTTTTAAAGTTAAACTTTTAGAAATCCATAAGCACAGTATTGCTTGATTTGTTAAAATAGTGTTGTGCAAAGTATTAAACCAGCCAAAAACATGTCATGACATCCCAAAGAGGACGCTCGCCCAAAACGTATGTTCTGTATGACAGGTTCTTAGACCCAGAACCACAAAGCCCCCAAGTACCCCTAATGATCTTCACCTCACTGCTCCTCCGGTTACCTGTGTCTTGGAAGATTTGCCTATTGAGACCAATGTGGCCAACACTATTGTGGCAGGCAGCAGAATCAGAAAATAAAGACCACCACTAGAGGAACTTCAGACTCCCAAACCTAAAAACAGTAGTACTTTCATGCCCTATTCACATAATCTGGGTTACCCCATTGCGCCAACTAGAGCAGGCAGGGTTAAAAAGGCAGTGCAGGCGCGTTACGGTGCATTGTGTGCCATTTTATATGAAACCTAGATGTGCCTGCTGTGTAATCCCAAGGCCAGGTTAAATAAATATACATATATATATACACACATATATACACACACACACACACGTTATACTTGCCAATGGTTTTGCACAGAGCAGCCCCAATCCTTCTCTTCTGGGGTCCCCAGCTGGTGTTCCTGGCTCCTCCCCGCTCCACTGATTGTCGCAGACTATGGAAGCACTCATGTAGGCTTGATCCCGAGCCTACATGCATTCATAGAGACAGATAGGGGAGCTTGGCCCCACCCCCTGGTTCTTAATCATAGGATTTGATTGACAGCCATCAATCTGCCCTGCGAGGACAGCGAGAGCTGCTACTCTCAGGCACAGTGCTAGATTGAGCTTAAAGCGTACTTCCGCATAAGTGTTGGTGACCCCCTGACATGGCATATCATTTTTTTGAGGGGGGGGGGTGCCCTGCTCTTACAGGCACCCAGCTCGCACTTCCTCCCCTGGCGCCGGAAGGAAGATCACCTCTCCCCCTCCCTCCTAGCAATCTTCTGGACAAATCACAAGTCCCAGAAGATTGCCTGGCCATTCACAGCGTGGCTCATGCATGCGCAGCGCTTGCCTGGCTCCACAGTTAGAATGCAGACGCTGGAGAGGAGCAAGGCTTCATGGACCATGGTACAGGCGAGGTTCTTATGAAAAGTCAACAGCTACACTTTTGGTAGCTACTGACTTTTAAATGGGTAGAATTTTGCTTTAAGTATAAGGAGTTGCTAGGAATGAGCTAAAACACAACAAGCCTACAGATACGTTATAATGGATCATTGGATACTTTAAAAGTTCTAAAAATTGCTCGTCATCGTTTCCTGTCAAAGGTCATCTATAAAAAAAGTGTACTTTTATTATGATTTATATCAAACGATCAACATGCTTTTCATAAGAAAGTGCTGCCCACCTGGTTTTATACTTAAAAGTGATTGTAAAGTAATATTTTTTTCTAAAATAACAAACCCCATAGTAAGGCACTTGGGACACAAATGGGACGCTTGTTTGGGCTCGTTCCCGAGTCAACAGTGTGTCAAAAGACAGACAAGAGCATGGCTTGACCCCGTCCCTCACTAGCTGTGATTGACAGCAACAGGAGCCAGTGGCTCTCACTAAGCCTATGAGGAGAGAGCAAGAGACACTGCTCTTGTGCACATCTCTGGATCAAGATCAGGCAAGTATAAGGGGGGGGGGGGTTAACCTTAAAGCATAGAATGCATTAAGGTTTAAAAAATAAATAAAAGCTTTCTGCCTTTAGAACCACTTTAACTACTGCACCGATCCAGCTACACAATGAGGATCGCTGGATCAGGGGATGAAGATGAGAATAAAAGCAGGTAAGCAGAAGCAGGAAAGCAGAGGTGGTTGGAGAGGACCGACTTAAAAAGCTCTGTGTCCATTCACATATGGAGCCGCCCCCCTTCGCCCCTTTCTCTTATTGGCCAACTGACTTTAATTGACTGCAGCACGAGCCAATGGCACTGCACTGCTGTCTCAGCAAATGAGGGGGGGGGGGGGGGGGGGGGGGGGGTGATTCCCAGGCAGCCAAGACACTCCTGAAACATTGCTGGATCTAGATGGGGCTCAGGTATTAGGAAGGCTGCTGCACAAAGCTTATCTTAATGCATAAAACACATTAAGGGGGGGAGGAAAAAAAAAACACCTTCTGCTTTTACAACTTCTAAAATAAAAATAAATGTTTTAAGATGAGATTAATATTTTACTGTTTTCTAAGAAAATATGGAAAACACGAAACAAAAAAAATAAAAAAAATAAACTTTGCTGTAATTGGCCTGGCTGAGGTTTCCATCAAAGAAATACAGGTCTATGTGCATGCTACTATCAACTAATTGCGATAAGGCGATAGGCTGGAGGTTCACAAGCTGCTTCTTTTTATCAAAGCACGCCTCCTTGTCGATAATGGTAAATATGGAAATTTAAATATTTTTAAAAACTTTAACAGAAAAAACACAAAAACAAACACTCACTCCAAATTCCTTATAGAACATTCTACCAATAACTACATACATACAAAGAAGGTTAGAGGATAGAGCCTCACTGAGGCTACAGATCATAGACATACGATTGCCAAGCACCGACTGCCTCCACCAGGGAAGATGAAGGAGCAGATTACATCTAAAGCCATGCTTATGGCTGCTATTTCACAGAAGATTGTAACCAGTTCATGGTGTCACTTAGAGCCGGTTCACACACAGGCGGCACGACTTTGGGGGCGACTCTGCAAGACGACGTGAGAGGCAACTTGCAAAATGACTTCTGTATTCAAGTCATTGCAAGTCGCCCTCAAAGTCGTACAAGAACCTTTTTCTAAGTTGGAGCGACTTGCGTCACTCCTATTAAAACGGTTCTATTAAATAGAGTGGACCGCAACTTGTCAGACGGCTGAGTCGCCTGACAGGTCTCCCCTGTGTGAACCGGCTCTCATAGTAGACCATCACATCGTATAAAAGAGTGCCGAGTTATCTGAATTATCTGCCGGAGTTGCATGCTAGCACATACAAAATGCACTTGGATGCCAAAGAATATTCGTCTAACATGCCAATAAAAATGCAGGGCATATCAGCACTGGGTAGACAGGAGGTTCTGCAATCTTCAATGCTTTTCTTGCTACTTCATCTTGTTGGCTCTCAGCTTTTCCAATGTCCTCTGTAAATTTAAAGCATGGATAAAAGCATTAGATAAGAAAATAACCCAATACTGTAAGAAGTAAAAAAAAAAAAAAAGAATTTTGAGTTTATTCAGTGATGCTGGCCAACATCCCTATATTACAAGGGTTAAACCCCCCCCCCCCCCCAAGATCTAAAAAGGTATTTTGTCTTAAAATGTATAATTTTAATTACAAATTCTTTAGCCAGTTAAGGCCCCTTTCAGACGTCCGCCTCCGTTCGTCTGTTTTTACAAGTCCGTAAACGGACTTGTAATGGGCCCCTATGGGATCGCGTCCGTTAGCGGATGATGCATCCGCTAACGTCCACAAAGATCCGCGTCCATCTGGATCCGTTTTTTCGGACAGAAGAAAACCCTATTTTTCTTCCGTCCGGCGGATCGGGTCCGTATTCATCCGATTCCCCATAGGGGAGAGCGGAGGAGAGACAGGGCGGTCCCTGCATAGTGTGCGGGGACCGCCCTGTCCGCCGACAGCTGAGCGGGGATCCCCGCTGAGCCGACGGACACACACGGAGCGGACCGAAAAATGGTTCGCTCCGTGTGAAAGGACCCCAAGACACGGACAAATATGCAGGTTAAGGACCTTGCCCCTTTTTGTGATTCAGCACTGCGTCGATTTAACTGACAATTGCACGGTAAGGCGACGTGGCTCCCAAACAAAATTTACGTCCTTTTCTTCCCCACAAATAGAGCTTTCTTTTGCTGGTATTTGATCACCTCTGCAGGTTTTATTTTTTGCGCTATAAACAAAAGCGTTAATTTTGAAGAAAAAAAAATCAATAATTTTTTGCTATAATAAATATCCCCAAAAAATATATATATATATATTTATATATATATATATATATAAAAAAACACAACACACACTTTCCTCAGTTTAGGCCGATACATATTCTACCTATTTTAGGTAAAAAAAAAAAAAAAAAAAAAAAAAAAAAAAAAACACAATAAGCGGTTATCGATTGGTTTGCGCAAAATTGATAGCGTTTACAAAATAGGGGATAGGTTTAGGTCAATTTTTTTTAATTTTTGGGACCCATGGCCGGGCTCCTAAAGGGGATGTATATATACGTCCATGTGCCCAGAACCGTGCCAATCTGCTGATGTATATCATCGTGCAGCGGTCCTTAAGTGGTTACATTTATTTATTGAATAGGTTTTATGCCAGAAAGTAAAAAAAAATCTTCAAACTATTTTTTTTTTGGTAAATAGCACAAAAAATAAAAATGCAGCGGTGATCAAATACTACAAAAAGAAAGCTCTATTTGTGAGGAGGTAAATTATATTTGGGTTCAGCGTTGCATGCCTACGCAATTGATAGTTAAATAACGCAATGCTGTATTGCAACAAACAGCCTGGTCATGAAGGGGGGGAGGGGGGGTAAACATTCCAGAGCTCAAGTGGTTAAGCTTACCATTTATAGTTGTTGGACCGTTTTCCCTGCTTATATTTAAATAACTGGTTGTAACAAATCATGATCTGCACTTTTGAAGTGGCTTCTGCTATGCAGGAGCCATGTTCTTTGGTATTAATGTTTCCCCACTTGATAGTGGGGATGACGTTTTAACTTCTGCCTAATTTCAGTAGCTTTGTTTTTAAAAAAAGAAGAACAAAACCCCTCTCCATACTTTTTTAAACTCGTTTGCCTTCTCCCTGTTCTTGGCATAGGCCTCCTGTCTAATTCTCTCTTCTTTCCTGGTTTTAACTTCATCAAGCCGATTGTATAACCTGAAGGGAAAGACGAAATAAAAAGAAGTATGAATAAAGCTGGCCATACATTATACAATTTTCTTGCAACAACTTTTTTTTAGATTTACCAAAACCATATCATATGAGGTTAAACTTAAACACTTTAAAGCGGAGGTTCACCTAAAAAAAATAAACAAAAAAATTAAAAATGAAAAGCCAGCAGCTACAAATACAGCAGCAGCTGGCTTTTAAAAACATGGACACTTACCTGTCCAGGTCGCGCTGCGGCGTTCCACTGGTCCCTGTTGTGTTCTGGGAGCCGAGTGTTTCCCAGAACACAACGGCGGGGTGATGCAGAGGGTCCGGACTCCCGAGGGAGTCTATACCCGGAAGTGGTGCAAATACCTGTCTTATACAGGTATCTGCACCCCCTCCCCCCTGAAAGGTGTCAAATGTGACACCTGAGGGTTCACTTTTGGGTGAACCTCCACTTTAACTTTGTATGCAATCAGACAGGCTGACTGTACTACAGTAAATATAAAAAGGAAATTGAACTAGAAGATTGCATAATGAACAACATTTTCTTTATTAGCACATAAAAAAAGATTAAATTACGAGAATACTAAACACTTTGGCCCAGATTCACGTACATCGGCGCATTATTGGACCGGCGTAGCGCACCACTTTTCCGTTAGACTTGCGTAATCTAGCCGCGTAATCCCGCGATTCACGAAGCTTTTGCGCAAGAGATTGCGCAAGCGTAAGGTTTTTTCCGGAGGCGTAAGGAGGAGTAATACAAATTGGGAGGGACGTGGGCGTGTTACATTGAAATGAGCCGTGACCCCATGCAAATGAAGGGCCGGCCGACTCGCGCATGCGCGCGTGAAGGAAACCATGTCAGCTCCGTTGTGCGCATGCTCACAACTCGGGAGCGGCGCAATCAGTGAAATTGGACATGGACTAGGGCAATGTTGTGAACTACGCAGACAGCATAAATAGACACACACAAACGCACTTCCATTGCAAAAGTACATCCCTTTGTGTCCCTTCCCATTGAATCAAGTGCTTTTGCTCTGTTGTTCGTTAGAGTGTGTTTTGTAGTTGTCAGATTAGTGTTCTGTGTGATCTAGTGCTTGTTGGTAGTTTTGTGAAAGTGTGTTTTGATAAGTGTTTTTTGACTGTTTGTTTGATTGATAGATTTCTGAGCGTTTGTTTTCTTGCTTTATTTTTTCATCTGATTTTTTTGGGCCATTACCGACTATGGGCGTTTTCTCCACGGCCCGCAGAGTGCCACCACCACCCCGGCCAGGAGGAGGGAGATATTGGATATGATCACGGAGCAGGTCAATTCATCGGGGGAGGGGGAGACACGGACCCGCTCTGGGATTGAAAAGAAAATAAATGACCTCCGGCGTGAGGTGAAAAAAAAACTGGCCGCAATAAATGCCCATGCCAGGGGCACAGGAGGGGGCCCACCATGCCGGGTTAGATTTACAGCGACGGAGCGTGTGGTGGCCCTGACCTTTCACCGGCATGAAGTGGAGGGCCTGCCAGGCTTTGACACAAGTCCGGTCCCCGCGGTGCCAGGTAAGGTATTTATTTCTCTCAAGTGTGTAGCATGTGTGGGGGAGGGGGTGAAACGGAAAATATGTGGCAAGTGTGTGGATCCTCCAACCTGTGAATGGTTTGTGTCATCCACAGCTGTGCAGGAGGGTGCAGGGCCATCTGGCCAGACCGCTCCAACGCCAGGACAGCAGCCTAATGAGGCCCCCCCAACAAGGCCAGAGTCCGCGGAGGAGGAACAAGAGGAGGAGGAGGATCATGCGGAGGACGATCATGAGGAGGAGGAGAATCATGAGGAGGAGGAGTCCATGGCAGGCACTGGCCGTTTGGTTTCTGCGGACTCTTCCCCTCTGGCTGCAAGAAGCCTGCCCTCCCTAAGGGTGAGCCCCCCCCCCCTCTTCCCCCAACATGGCTCCCCTCACAAGGGCCTCCCCTTCTCCCCGGCCACAACCATCAGCAAGAGCCAGGAGGTCATCCCAGAGCACCAGGGGGGCGCCCAATCTCCTGCCCGCCAGTCTGAGAAGGAACCTGGCCACCCAGACCCGCCTTCTGAGACAGCTCTGCCAGACTATGGGGCGGGTGGATCAGAGCCTGTCCTCCATCAACGATAGGCTGGGTAACCTGGACTCCCACTCCCGGGCCTCCACAACCTGCCTAAATGACCTGCAAACTACAGCAGCAGGCGTTGGGCAGGATGTGAGGGCCCTTACCCAGGCTATCCAGGGCAACACTTGGTGCTGCCCTGGACAGAATAGCCGTGGCCTTGGAGGGCAGGCCGCCAGGTGGGCAGATCTCAGGGGCTGCTCCTCCTTCCCCGGCTTTTCCCCTCCCCCATGCGTCTCCCCTGAGGGTCCGGGGCCGTGGCCGGGGGCGCCCCAGGCGTGGCTCAGGCAGAGGGCATTAATTTTTTTTCCCCCTTTTTTTGGTTTGAAAGCATGTTTATTTTTGTTCTCTGCTTTTTTTTTTTTCTATGCATTTTTTTTTTTTTTTTTTTTGCTGACATTTTTGGCATTTTTTGGGTTGTGAATGATGTTTGAATGTGGGGGTGACATTCCTGCTGGAAAAGGGGTGTCATCCTCAATTTGGGTGGAGAAGGGTTCCCCAGGACCAGGGAGAAGTGATTCCCAGGTCCGTGTGAATGGTGTATGAATGTACAGTGACATAATTGGAGCCTTGACGTGGCGTTACTGCTCACCAGTCTTGCATGGTGGACTGGTGCCAATCCAATTTGATGAGGATGTGGGGTGTGTGTGCTAGGGACCATAGTGGTGTGCATGCATGCATTCTCATTGTGCCATGATTAATGTGTGTGTTTAACGTGCAAAGATGCATAATGTGAGCTGGCATGAGATGGGGTCATGAGATGGGGTTCCAGTTCATATGCAGAGTCACCTTGAAGGGAAAAGACAGGTGGATGTTAGTCATGCATGTGCCACTTGTGAGGTGTGCATCACGGGAGGGGATAGTCATGCCTGACTCCCATGTCACTCACCAACCAGCCAGCTGTCCCCATACATGTTCTGTTCGCAATCTGTGGGGATGGGGCTCTGATTGTATATGTAGCTGTCATGGGTGTCATGGGTAGTGCCATGTGTTGGGCTGCTGATGTCCTCCTGCAAGGTTGTGGTAATTCCATGATGGCATGAGGGGTGAATCTGAAGATGCGAGACACCTCAGAATCTCTCATGCCAAAGATGTCTATGCGTGTGTGATATATCAAGTGAAGAGTGAGGGGCTTGTATCAGATAAGAATATTGTATTAGATTAGATTAAATTGTAAATTTTATATAAGCCAAAAAATAAATAAATAAAACATCTCCCGTGCCCTCCTTAGTGCCATCCTCCGTGCCCTCATCCTTCTTTGTTCATCTAAAGTCAGTAGTATAGCTATGCGCGACGATGCCCCTGGCATGTTGGCATACAGATTGTTGGGCAACACGTGTGACTGCTGAACTCCTCACTAACAGTGTTGCTTTATCTGACAATTAGACTTTTTTTCAAAATTTAGACCAGCTTTTAGGTCCTCTAACTTTAGACAGAACATTTTGCAGTTGCGCACATCGCGTAGCCTGCGCAGCAACTGCGTTTTTTTGTGAATCCCCGTAACTCCCTCATTAGCATATTTGACTAGCAAATCAATGGTGTGTCTAGCGCAGTTTTGCGCGAAGGCAAGCGAAGGTCTAACTCAATTACGCCGGACCAAAAAACGTAGATTTCTGGCGTATATTGTTTTGTGAATCGCGTCCAACTATACGCACGCGCACATTTAGACTTACGCACGCGCAACAGCAGTTGCGCAGGCGTAATCGCTCTGTGAATCTGGGCCTTTGTCAGTAGCAAGAATACTGAACACTTTAGAACCAGCTGTATAATCTGACTGCCTAGTGACCGAGATTGCAGTGGGTAGCAACATAAGTTTAAAAGATATACAAGCTGAGTTTTTCAGAAAGAAAGAGAAAGAAAAGAGAAGAGAGAAGAAAGGAGGAGAGACCTGACACCATCTGCTGATTTCATTTTCCAGCACACCTGCCCAAACTGCTAAAAGTGCCAAATACCTGGTTTAATGATCATGGCATCGCTGTGCTTGATTGGTCAGTAAGCTCCCCTAACCCAGGGTTTGACAAATTTGCTTGGAATCTAGGAGCCAGACAAAAATTAGGAGCCAGAAAACGCGCCCGCCTTGAAGAGCTCGTGCGCAGAAGTGAACACATACGCGAGTAGCGCCCGCATATGTAAACGGTATTCAAACCACACGTGGTATCGACGCAATCGTTAGAGTGAGAGCAATAATTCTAGCTCTAGACCTCCTCTGTAACTCAAAACATGCAACCTGTAGAATTTTTTAAACGTCGCCTATGGAGATTTTAAAGGGTAAAAGTTTGTCGGCATTTCACGAGCGGACGCAATTTTGAAGCGTGACATGTTGGGTATCAATTTACTCGGCGTAACATTATCTTTCACAATATTAAAAAAAAATAAAAAATTGGGATAACTTTACTGTGGTCTTATTTTCTAAATTAAAAAAAGTGTATTTTTTCCCCAAAAAAGTGCTCTTGCAAGACCGCTGCGTAAATACGGCATGACAAAGTATTGCAACGATCGCCATTTTATTCCCTAGGGTGTTAGAATTAAAAATATATATAATGTTTGGGGGTTCTAGATAGAGGGAAGGAGATGGCAGTGAAAATAGTGAAAAATGACACGTTAGAATTGCGGTTTAACTTGTAATGCCAACGGCCACCACCAGATGGCGCCAGCTCACAGAAGAAGAGCTTGGGACTTCACAAGGCGGCGGCCTCAATTGCCGGCCGGTGCGGGCCCGCCGCGGATCCTGTGCCTCCGTGCGCCCCCACCTCCCCCGCCGCATCCGGTAATTGAGGCCGAGAATCTGCGGCCTCAATTACCGGGCGCCAGGTCACAATTGCGACCTGGCACCCGGATATTGTCGACCCCTGCCCTAACCTAATCCCCATAGAGGATAATCTTTGGGATACTGTCAAGAGGAAGATGAGACACCAGACCCAACAATGCAGACAAACTGAAAGCCGCTATTAAAGCAACCTGAGCTTCCATAACATGTCAGCAGTGCCACAGGCTGATCATCTCCATGCCACACTACAGTGATGCAGCAATTCATGCAAAAGAAACACCGTCCAAGTATTGAGTGCATACTATACATGCTTTTTAGTAAGCCAACATTTCCATATATGGTCTTATGTAATCGTCAAATTTTCTGAGATACTGAATGATAGAGAGAATATATAGATATAGAGATATAGATGAAAAACACACACAATGCATATGTTTTAATGTTGTGTATGTAATATATATGAATCTTTTTATAAATATATTTATAAATCGCGGAAACTATAAAGGTTATTTTAGTTTTTTCCAACTATTCGATTCTAATAATAAAAAAATGTAAAAAAAAAGTACCACATCCCTGTATATTAGTGCAGGCTGTTCCATTCTTACCGTACAGTTCGCTGGTGCATCTCTATCTCAGACAATTTTTTGCCCTCTGGAGTGATCACTCTGACTTCAACCACTTTCTTCAATTGGCCCCCTTCACCCTGTGATGTGTCTGCAAATTATATAAACACACAATTCATTCAAACTGTTACAAGAATATATTACGACTACTAAAATGACAACACAAAAAGAACACGGCTTTTTTTTTTTTTTTTTTACTTCCACGACATCTCACTTCTCTCCTATTGGAGCCTCCTACACAACTTAAAGTTCTCATTGTGGGGGAACCCCATGTAACGTCTTCTTCCTTCTAACACAGTGCAGTGCCTGAGAAGCCCATCACGCTAGGTCTGACAGCAGCCACTTGTACTCCAAATCAGGAGAGCAGCATAGGGTGACAGTGCTGCTCCTCCATAGATACAGTACAGTGAGCGAGCATAGCCACCCTAGGAGAGCAAGTGAAAGGAGATGGTTGGTAGACCCAGATCAAGACCCTCAAACAAATCAGCAACGGCAGCTCTTATACTGCCATCTCACAATTCAAAGCTCTTCTAAAAGGCAACACATTTTCTTGACATTTTTGGATAGAGAGTGTGAAGTGTTAAAACTTCTGTCAGGTTTTTATTGCCATGTGTCCTGCTTGGAAGATTCAACCATTTCAATAAAGCAGCTGACAGCCGCTTCTCCTCCCCTCCCCCCCCCCCTTTAAGCTGCTTTATTGAAATCTATACAGGGAGCTCGAGATCGGTGATTGTAACTCCCTGCACGGGTCATTCTTGACTGTCCCGTGTCTTCCTCTGTGCTCGTTCGGTCCCCCTCCGTGTCCTCCACACTTCACCCTCCGTGTCCTTTGCACTATCCCTCCCCCTCATCATAACTCTTGATGACCACAGTCAGAAAGTGATGGGAAATGCAACATTTTACATCTAGTGAAATTGTACAGAAAAACTATAAATGAGAACTCAGGCTGCCCAAAGCAGGAATAGGGGGTAAATCCTCCGGTGAGGACCCCTTTTGTTTCTCCACAATTTGGAGGGATTTCTACCAAACGTTTGTTTTGTCTCAGAGGCTGGAAGCAAAGGAAAATATCCTCAGCAGGACAGACAGAAAAAGACAAAAGGTCTATCCCCTCCACACTTTATCAAAAAATGGTGTTCGATAAACTTTACATTGGGACCGTTCCGATTTTAGATTCAGACTCACCAAAACTGGTCTGTTCTTCCACTTGGCTAACAGGATTGTCCTTTGGTTGTGATTTCAGTGGCGATCTGGTTGGTACTCTATCTTTAATCTTGATTTCTTGAATCCTTTTTGATGATTTTTCAATGAACTGTTGCTTCCTTTTAAAAAAAGCTTCCTGTAGAGTTCCTGGCGTAGATGTAAATTCCAAACCCAATTCTGAAAGAAAGTGCATCAGACACATTTAATGTTTCTGTAATCAAACTGAGGAAGTTTAATGACGACATATGCTTAAAGCGGAAACGCAAGCATGGCTATTTGTTACATGGTTACAGTGGTCTAACGCGTGCCATGGTTGATCAATCCCTTTGGTTTCTGAAAATCAGTGTAGTAGTCGCCGCCAACTTTGGCTCTCACGCCAAGCAGCTACCTTGGTACATAGCAAGCACAGGGGGCTGCACACCTGGCATGGATGCCATTCGGAACCCTTTTCTGAACAAAGGCAAACCGTTCTCAGATTAGATGAGGTGGAGCAGTAATCACCTCACCCAGAGAATGTTATGTATTTATTTCATTTATACATTGCAGCTTACAAGTCCTTAGATATAGTGGATGCACTAGTTCTTTTTTAGGCTTTTATTCTTTTATTTTTACCCGAGGATCTGACCAGTAGCACACTATGTCCTAGGGGGGGCAGCATTCTCTCACTGTACTGTATTCAGGGGGGCAGCATTCTCTCACTGTACTGTATTCAGAGGGGCAGCATTGCCACCTTTCAGGCATAAACTGCATTAATAAGTGATAAACTGCGTAATAGACCACAATGCAAAATCAATCTGGGCATATGAAGCAATATGTGTAATCAGACATGCAAAAGTATAAATAAAAGAAGTCCAACAGAGGTAGGTATGCACAGGATACAATCTTCTGTGTAACCAATCACAGTGACTTTCCTAAAAGTGCAGCTAATGCTTCATTATTGTGCTTCACCCGAAGTGATAATTCTGAAATTCTCACCAGAAATCTTTGGCCACCAAGTGACCCGCAGGCATATAATAGAGAACCTCTTTCAGCCTCCAGGAACCACATGGCTAACATCAGATACCGATCGATTTTTCAATCCAGTCAGCATATGTATGGTACTAAGCTCATATCACTAACATCTGCAAGTATTTTGCTGCTCCAAACAGAGCCACAAAAGGCCAAATATAGTGCAGTAACGTCTTTAAATTAGTTTAAAAAGCAGCACTTACAGTTCTTAAATGAATACAAGATACAGCAGGGAGTCGTGCATAGCTTGAGGGAGAGTAGAAGCCAATCTGTCACCAGTAAATCGCTCCGTGGTTAAAACTGCATGTATCCTTGTGCGTCTCGGCTAAGAGGAAGAATCCTGTACTCTAGAAATTTTCTGATGACGTGCGGCCCCAGCACGAAATGCATTGAAATCGAGGCTCAATACAGAGTACAGGTGTCTTCCTCTTCCGCATAGCCTAGACGCATGCGGATACATGCAGTTTTAACCACGGAGCAATTCACTGGTGACAGATTGGCTTCTACTCTCCCTCAAGCTGTGCACGACTCCCTGCTGTATTTTGTATTCATATAAGAACTGTAAGTGCTGCTTTTTAAACAAATTAAAATACATTACTGCACTAGATTTGGCCTTTTGTGGCTCTGTTTGGAGGAGCAAAATACTTGCAGACGTTGGTAATATGAGCTTAATACCATACATATGCTGACTGGATTGAAACATCGATCGATATCTGATGTTAACCGTGTGGTTCCTGGAGGCTGAAAGACGTTCTCTATTATATGCCTGTAGATCACTTGGTGGCCAAAGATTTCTGGTGAGAATTTCAGAATTATCACTTCGGGTGAAGCACAATAATGAAGCATTCTCTGCACTTTTAGGAAAGTCACTGTGATTGGATACACAGAAGATTGTACCCTGTGCATACCTACCTCTGTTTTATATGGACCTTTTATTTAAAATTTTGCATGTCCGATTACACATCATTGATTTATGTGCCCAGATTGCTTTTGCATTGTGGTCTTTTGCGCCCTTTATCACTTTATATTTGCCCATTAGTATTCACTAATTTAGTGGCTGCATTGGTTATTCACACAATTTGGCGCCATCACCCTTTTTTTATTCACACAAACTTCATTAAGACTTAAAGGGGTTGTAAAAGTGTGTCTTTTATTTTCTAAATAGGTTACTTTAAGCTAGTGCATTGTTGGGCACAACCAGCCTGATTCTCAATGCAAAGGCTGTTCTAGTCGCTAGCAATAAATCACTGTGTCCACACAATGACTCCATGGGAAGGATTCCCCTGTCAACATGATCAAGTGATTTTCTTTCCTGCAACCCATGGTTGCAAGAATAAGAAAATTCCCCCGTCTATGGTCGGCCTTACCTTTTACTTTCCCATTAGTTTAAAAATAAATACAGTGTAGGTTAGCTACCTGCAAAGTGCTGTGACAGCGATCCTCCCAGTGAAGACTGATCAGGTAATGCAACACCTGAAGCATCCACCTCAGCTGGCAGCAGCTTAAAGCTATGCTGTAATAAAAGAAAAAAACAGTATTAATGAGAACCTGCCCTGCAGACAGTCTAATACGAACAGAATAGATCAACTTGAAGCAGAATTCAATGTACATTCCACCTGCAAAGCAAACTTCTTGGAATTTGCTAATGAGGTCATCTGCCTGATCCTCTATGCAGGCATTTAGAGATAGATAGCTAGAGAGATAGAGATAATATATAAATATATATATATATATATATATATAAATATATATATATATATATATATATATATACACACACACACTTAGTGTAACAAACACACATACAATCTAGTGGGATGACCGCATATGTCCTAAAATCTTTGCTTGTGTACAGATTTGTTCCCTTCACCATACAAAAAGGAACCATAGCTACTGCTCATGTTCAAAATGTTGATTCTCCTGGAAATTGATAACATCTGTTCACTCACCTACATGGGTATCTAGGAGCTAGCAGAAGAGACTTGAGGGCTGTAAGGTCTACGTCCAGGTTAAAAGACGATATTTTCAGTACTTCATGAGTATATTATAGTTACTTCTATAATTTGTTATCTAACCGTCTTACATTAAGAACCATACACACAATTAAAATAGGCGGCGCACCTTGCAGAGACTCACACAGAACTCTATAGGCAGAGGAAGCACAAAGGGCACAGACCCCCTGGGAATGTAGAAGGAAGAAGAACTTTAGCTCCCTCCTGTTGATTTCAGAGGTAATCAGCTGCCGGTCCAGGCTCCCGAGCAGACCCCAACCATATGCTGGGGGCACCCAGTAGAGCGGGACTGTGCCCCCTTTTCCAGAATCAAACATACAAACAATTATAGGTAAGGGTCAAGGACTCAAAAACTTGTTTAGCCTAAAAAGCCGGTGACAGGTGGGAGTCTGAGACCAAAAGGTTAGATTTGCCAACAAATTACACAGAAATTAGATGGAGACAGAGACCTCTCTCTCTCTCCACACACACACCTATATCTCTCTCTCTCCAGTCTGTGTAAAAGGATGCAGACAAGGCGGCTCGGGAGCTTCCTATGGGGGCATTTACCAAAGAGGTCCAAGACGCGCCAGTGGGAAGACCCCAGAATAGGAAGATTGGGGCTACTCTGTGCATTACACAGAGAGAGCAGGCAAATATAAAAAACTTTATTTTAAAGGAAACACAATTGAGAAGCTTTAATTGTTACTACGAGGAAGGGAAGGGAGGAAGGGAGGAAGGAGAAGGAGAAGGAGAAGGAGGAGGAGAAGGAGAAGGAGAAGAAGAAAGTGGGGGGTGAAAACAGCTGTGCAGTGAACTGAGAAGGGACACAGGTAAAGAGGCTATGTCTCCTTACAATGGTATATTTCCACTCAAATGCTTTCCCTTCTTACAGGCTTTTTGTTAAAGTACACAAGAGTGGAGACCGTCTTGGCCAGTCTCCCTCCTCACAGGGAAGATTGATAGCAGCGGGAGACATTGGCTTCTGCCACCATCAATCAAATCCTGCGACGAGAGAGGACTTGGGAGTGAGCCCGCACAAGTACCTCCCTTAGCAATGGCTTGCTAGGGAGGTATTTGGAAGGCAAGAGGAGCCAGGAGCGCTGGCAGGGGATTCCCAGAAGAGTAAGATTAGGGAGGCTCTGTGTAAAACCATTGCACATACCAGGTAAGTATGACATATAAAAAAAATAACAAAGGATGAAAGCTTAAAAAAAAAAAAAAAAAAAAATCACAGTACCTGGGAGTAGTTCCTCTCTTCCTGTGGAGCAGAGACAGAGTGTTGGGTGATGGTCGGCTCTGAGCACACAATGCTGCTGTCATTTAGGCTCAGCAGAGTTAAATCTGGTTCTTCAAGTATCCCACGAGCGGAACCTGAATCCTAATGAAAGGACAGAAGTATTTACTTTACAAAACTCTGGAAAACAAAAATCAAACCCAGCTCCAACTACTTGCCTTGCTCATCTCAGCAGAAAACAGGGTCAAGGACAGTGAATGTATCAAAAGGAAAAATTCAACCTTTAAGTGATCTTCGCTGATCACAATACACCAACACTAAAGCATCTTTTACACCAGGGGTGGGGAGCCTGCGGCCCACATGCGGCCCGCAAAATCATTCCATCCGCCCCCCCCCCATGCCGCTGAGTGTGTGTCCGCAGAGCTGATGTTTATCTTGTAGTTCTGGCTCCTTCTGACAGTGAGTCACAGGGGGGTTGCATTCGATATCACTCCGCCTGTGAGAGAAAGCGCATACAGATGAAGCAGCGGCTTTCTCTCTACTACAGCCGCTGCTTTCTCTGTACGGCGCCTTCTCTCACAGGCGGAGTGCATTTAATTTCACTCCGTCAGTGCACGCTGGGCTCAATAAATTTCCACAGTGACGCCGCCCACAGAGCTCAGGCCCCAGCCAGCACCACTGGAACCAGGGATTGAGGTGAGGGATTGCATTGTGCTTTTTGGGGGGTGAGGGACTGCAGATTGTGTTTTGGGGATTGGGAGAATCACATTGTGGGGATTGTGTTTATGTATCTACCATGACACAAAAACTTATACATCTGGCATGCATTTTTTGACCAAATGTTTGACCAAATATAACAGGCTAATTTTTAAGTTGATCATTTTGTACGGCCCCCAAATGATGTTACAAAAATCCAAATGGCCCTTGGCAGAAAAAAGGTTCCCCACCCCCGTTTTACACCAACAATGGTTAAGGCCTGGTTCACAATGGTGAGACTTGAGTTGCACAGAATTGCACGACAAAGGATATCATTGTTTTCAATGGTGTCAGTTCCTGTACAACATCAGTGTGATTCCAGAGCAATTTTGACTCCATAGAATATACAAGCCTGCATGCAAGTTGAACTACATGTATGTGTATATATATATATATATATATATATATATATATATATATATATATATATATATATATATATATATATATATATATATATATATATATATATATATATATTAGAGGTCGACCGATATGGGTTTTTCTATGGCCGATGCCGATATTTAGAAATCGGGGAGGCCGATGGCCGATATACAATGCCGATTTTTGCGGCCGATATTTTAGGCCGATTTATTTATTGCCCCCCCCCCCCCCCCCATTTCGGAAAATGTAACAGTTTCGTTAAGTAATAAAGAAGGAATACAGAAAATTGCAAAAATTAACCATTTATTAAACAACAGAAGTACACAACAAGCTTCCAGTCAGTGCACATGTATCTTACAAATACACAAAAACAGGTGAGGTAATCAAAACTTTTTCAAGAAATCAACAGCAATAGATAATGAACATTAATGAGGTAAGTTTGTAAACAATACAAAAGTGCAAATTTTCTTTAGTTTTAGGCTTTCTTCTTTAGTTCCAGTCCCTCTTCTCTTCTCTTCTCTTAGTACTCCCAGTTTAAAAGCTTCAAGTTGTAGTTGAGGAAACACAGTCTCTCTGCGTTTTCTCCAGTGAGTCTGCTCCTCTTCTTATCATAGATAATCCCAATCTCGCTGAACACTCTCTCACTGGGAACAGAAGAGGCAGGTGGACAGAGAAATTTTCTTGCCAGTGGTGCAAGGTGGCACAGACGGGATGCATTCTGTTTCCACCATTCCAGTGGCAGACCAGTCCGTCGGTCTATGAGTGGCTCTCGGAGGTACTTCTCCAACTGCTCGGAAATTAAGTGCTCGTCACTTTCTTCAGCAGGAGTTCCATGACCATGAGCCCCCAAAATGTTTTCGTACATTTTGTCCAGAAGACCACAGGGACTGGGTTCCTCCTCCTCTTCTACCCTTGTCCTGGTCCGTTTTGGTTCTGGTCCTTCATCTCTACTTTTTTGTTGCTCGGACACAATGCTGGCGTACTCTTCTCGCAGCCAAGTTTTTGCTTTGCCGACTATGTCCCCTGCAAATACATGGCCCTTGTATCGAGGATCAAGAAGTGTTGCCAGCACCAAACATTTGGTATCCTCGATCTTAGAAAACCGTCTCTCCAAGCTTTGCCACATGGTTTCTCTAAGTGTTTTTATCCCCCTTGTGGTGTGACCCTCTGCCTGAAGCACCATCTTCAGCACAGCTATGCATGGGATAATGCAGGAGATGGAGGCCTCTGCCTTGCTGATATCCAAGGTCGCTTCCTCAATAGGGCCCAGTGTATCTATTAAATTTGAGATGATATCCCATTGTTCTGCTGGAGGTGTGGTAAACTTGCCATGTTCTGCTACATAGAAATTCAGGGCACGCTTCTGCTCCAGCATCCTCTGCAACATGTGCAATGTGGAGTTCCAGCGGGTGGGAACATCCTGAATGATGCTGTGCTGGGGGAGGCCAAGATCTTTTTGGATGGCTCCAAGACGCTGCTTTGCAAGCACAGAGTGGCTAAAGTGTGTAGCACAAGTCTTTAATTTGGCAATGATGTCCCCCACTACTCGCTGACTGCTGATGCCCTCTTTCACCACAAGCTGTAATGTGTGTGCACTGCAGCTTAAGTCTGGTATATCTGCCAGTCTGAGGCCTTTAATCATGTTGGCACCACTGTCTCGCAGCACAAGCACCACTCTGTCTTGGTTGATGTCCCAATCATTGAGCATGCTAAGAAACATCTCCCTGATATAGTCCCCAGTATGGGAGCCAGACATAGCCTTGACATTTAGAATGACTTGTTTCCTTTCCCAGTTATTGTCTATAAAATGACATGTTAGGCTCATAAGCGATTCTGTTTCTCCAGACCAACAGTCTGTTGTGAAGGACAAATAGGGGCCAGCATTCTCTGTTGCAATTAGGGTCTTAATTTTCTGTGTAACCTTTTTGTACACGCTGTCCAGCATGTCTGTGCGGTAGTATTTTTCACTTTTCATTGAATATCTTGGTTCTATTGTTGCCAGCAAACGTTGGAAGCCACTATCTGCAACAACTGTAAAGGGCTGGTTGTCCGTGGCAATCATTTCTGTGATTAGGGTATCAATTTTCTTGGACCGGGGATCAGTATTTTGCCATTTTCTTTTAGCATCAAACATCTGTACTACAGTGGGCTGAAAGTTGGATGAAGAAGCAGCTGCATCTTCTTTCTCCCTCTGTGCGTCTTTATAAGCTTGGAGGTGGTGGACTTTCAGATGATTCCAGATATTTGTGGTATTTTTAGCCTTTCCTTTTTCTGCTCCCATGCTCAGCAATTTCTGGCAGATATTGCACTTGGCCTTCCCCGATGTTGACTCGCTGAAATACTGCCATACTGGGTTTGATTTCTTTCCAGCCATCATTAGACTGTAATCATTAAAAAAGAAAAATAAGTCATTTTAAAAGGAGGGACGGCTGGTGCTTAACATTTTTGGGGGGCGTAAACAAAAAAACCCACCAAGCGCAGCCCCCCAGTGTGCCCCATCAATTGCCACCAGTGTGCGTTCCCCGCCCGGCACTTGCCTCGTCTCGGTGGGCCAGCAGGTCACGGCAGCGGTGTCCTCCCCGATCCTCAATGTCTTCTCCCGTCCTCTGTATAAGTGTCCAATCACAGCACCTGTCGTTTCAGCCAATCAGATGACGGGTAACAGACTTGAGCACCTGATTGGCTGAGAGGCGGTTTAGTGTTAGTAAAGCGAATTGATCACTTTCCTAACACAACTCTGAGTGAACAGCGAGCGCCCAGCATGGCGCCCGCTGTTCACCTTTTTGGATGCCTATGGCTCTAATCAGGTGCTTCCAAAAAATACCACGCCGTTGTAATTCAGGTGCCTGACAGATAGATTCATGCATTGCATGAGAAGTGACAGGAGAGAGGTGGCGGCGCTCGTGTGCCCCATATAGATGCACCGCCACTGGGGTAGGTGGCTGTGGAGGAGGGGGGTACAGAGAGGTGGCTGTGGAGGAGAGGGGTACAGAGAGGTGGCTCCACAGCCACCTTTCCATATTTATTGTCAAGTTTCAGGTGTCCCCATCACTGTGCCCCTTTACATCAGGTGTCCCCATCACTGTGCCCCTTTACATCAGGTGTCCCCATCACTGTGCCCCTTTACATCAGGTGTCCCCATCACTGTGCCCCTTTACATCAGGTGTCCCCATCACTGTGCCCCTTTACATCAGGTGTCCCCATCACTGTGCCCCTTTACATCAGGTGTCCCCATCACTGTGCCCCTTTACATCAGGTGTCCCCATCACTGTGCCCCTTTACATCAGGTGTCCCCATCACTGTGCCCCTTTACATCAGGTGTCCCCATCACTGTGCCCCTTAACATAAAATAAGGGTCACGCTGATGGGCACATTTTATGTTAAGGGACACTATGATGGGCACAACAAAATGTGATCCTTAAGGACCTTAACATACAATATGCCCATCAGCGTACACATTAAAAATATACCATTCAGCGTGCCCCTTAACATAAAAGTTTTGTTGTGCCCATCAGAGTGCCGCTTAACATAAAACTTGCCCATCAGAGTGTCCCTTAATAACATAAACTGTGCCCATGGACACATTTTTTGTTATTAAGGGACACTCTGATGGGCACAACAAAACGTGACCCTTATCATAAAATTTCCCCATCAGAGTGCCCCTTAACATACAATATACCCAATCAGCGTGCCCCTTAACATAAAATATGCCCATCAGCGTACACATTAAAAATATACCCATCAGCGTGCCCCTTAACATACGTTTTGTTGTGCCCATCAGAGTGCCGCTTAACATAAAATTTGCCCATCAGAGTGTCCCTTAATAACATAACATGGGCACATTTTTTGTTATTAAGGGACACTCCGATGGGCAAATTCTATGTTAAGCGGCACTCTGATGGGCACAACAAAACGTATGTTAAGGGGCACGCTGATGGGTATATTTTTAATGTGTACGCTGATGGGCATATTTTATGTTAAGGGGCAATCTGATGGGCACAACAAAATGTGGCCATCAGTGTGCCTCTTAAAAAAAATATGATCATCAGTGAGCACATTAAAAATACACCCATCAGCGTGCCCCTTAACATAAAAAAACTGCCCATCAGTGTTGGTGTTGACAATATTAATATGCCCATTCATAGTAAAAAACGCATATGCCACATACCAAATGCAGCAAGAGCCGGGAACGTGTAGCAGGGGGCGGGGCGCACACTGGACGTCACGCGGCACGCCTCTACTTGCAAGAAGACCCGGGAACCAGGAGCAGTGACGTGAGACAGGCGTGGCCCCCACTCCTAATGCGAGCAACGAGTGGACCGCGAGCTGCAGGGGGCGGGGGAAGGTACGTGATGTCACGCCCCTACTCGCCGCCGTACGCGCGTCTAATCTATAGACTTACCGGACCTGCGGTGAGGAGAAGGGGCATGCGGATGGAGCCTTATGAATGCGGGGGGCACTGGTGACATGCGGGCCGGGTGTTTTAGCCGCGAATCGGCCGATTTTTTTGCAACAATCGGCCGATACCGATTTCACGAAAACGGCCAAATATCGGCCGATATATCGGCCGACCGATATATCGGTCGACCTCTAATATATATACACATATACATACATATATACATACATATATACACACACACATACACACACACACACACACACACATACATACACATATATATATATATATATGCAGAGTGGTTGGAGGAAAGCTTCAGAATGGCAAAGATGTTTGATGTTTTCATTAAATTATGTGAGCAGACTGCAGTTTCTCCAAGTTGTTTTGTCATTCATGCAAATTTTAGTTTGGGGGGAAGGCAGTATTTACTCAACAGGTCATAAATTATAGTCTGCCTACAAGATGAAGAAGAAATGTATGGACTCTACTCACCCATGTGTAACCAAAGCTTGGCAAAGATCCAGCAGAAGAGCCTATGGTACTTGGAATGAAGTTGATTGAGGATCCACAGTGAGATCCCAGGGAAAGGCTCTCAGATCCTTGCGTTTGGTCAGAAGAGTCCGGTGCTGTATCTCTTCCAGAGGTGGTCCCTTGCCTGGGAATAACAAGGTTTTCTTGCTTTGTATAGTCTGGTGAGAAATGGCCAGCAGTTCCTGAATCTTTTTCACTCTCAAGCTCCTTATGTACAAGGGGCAATTCTTCAAAACGAACTGATCGGAAATTATTTTTATCCAGAGTATAAGAGTTTGGATGCTCTGAAAATTCAGAATCATTTATAGTTGTCTTGGTCGCCATCAGCTCATGGAAAGACCCAGAATCCTCTGCTACACTTTGACCGGTCAACGTTCCAGAAGTGTAATGTAGCCCGGCATGGACAGGAATGGAGCTCTGCTCGAACGGACGTGGGCGGGAAACCAGGGAGGCATCTGGTGCATCAGTATTTACACTGTCTGAGGCCTGAGCCAAAGTTCTATAGGGGGTCTGATTCTGGTTGCTCACATTTACTTCATTAAATGTATTTTCAGGATGCAGTGGCAGAAAAGACCCAGAAGAATCTGCAAAATGCAATGAAATAATCTCTACAATAAACATAAACGTAAACACAAAACCATAAAAAAAAGAAAAGTAGAATGTGTAGTTTTTTTTTACTTTAACGCATTAAAAAGAGAGATAGACAGATATAAATAAACACTGTGTGTAGAACCACTTTAACTCATTTTGTGATGCAACAAAGTACTACATTGAACATCTGTAGTAATTTAACCAGCTTAAGGACCCATCCACGCCGATATACCATTACTAGTAAAAGATAAAATAAAACTACCCCATAGCTTGTAGATACAGTACTTTAAGTTTGGCACAAAAACAAACAATATAGCTTATTGGGATTTTTTTTTACCAAACATGTGTAGCAGAATATTGACCTAAATAATAAAAAAAAATCTTCATAAATTATTAAAGTGGTTGGAAACCCATTACAGCCACTTTAACGATAGATATGCCTAGATTAAGGCTTACCTGTAGGTGCTTGAAATATCTCCCAGACCCACGCTGTGCCCTTTCCAACACGGGTCATGCCGTAAGTGGAGGCGCATGCGCAGGAGTGATGTCATGTGACTCCGGCCAGTCACAGAGACAGATTTTACAGCCCTGGAAGGTAGAGGGTTGAAGAATGGCTACTCGCGAGGAAGACGGGGAGATTGCAGGCTTCTCCTGCAGTTAAGTGTTACATAATGGGCTACTATGCGATACATAGTAGCCCATTATCCTTTGCAGGGAAACAAAGAGGAAGCAACACCCATCATGGTTTACTTCCTCTTTAAATATGTTTTATAGCGGAAAGTAAAAAAAAAAAAAAAAAAAAAAAAAGTTTTCATAATTGTCGGTATTCAAATAAAGATGATCAAATACTAGCAAAAGTAAGCTCCATTTGTGATGGAAAAAAAAAAACACGTATTACTTGGGTACAGAGTTGCATGACCGTGCAATTGTCAGTTAAAGTAACGCATCGCTGTATCACAAAAAAAAAAAAAAACGCGGTCAGGAAGGGGGGGGGGGGGGGGGTCAATCTTCTGGCGGTCAAGTAGTTAATTAACACACTAATACAAGAAGAGTAGAGGGCCATGAGGCACAAGGAAGAGACAACTATGCTAGGGAACTGCCTACTGGAGAGTCAGACATTTTCTAGCAAATCTAGCATCTTCACCAATGACGTGTGCTGAGGTGGAGCGGTTTATACGAGGGGGAAGAGGAGACGAGAATTGGCGCATTGGGAATTAAGAAACCAATGAGCCAAGAACTAAACTTAGATGTATTTATTTGGTTAAAGAAAGTACATTGCTAATCGTGGCATTTTTATACAAGGGAGGGAAGGTCCACTTGAATGACTCACCTGTGGCTTCAGCCAAACATCTAGGTGAACTTCTGGACAAACTCATGTTCTCAGAGGACCTGAAATCAGCACTGTTGTGTAGAGAGAACAGACGAGTCCTCTGTTCTTGGCTGCTGGCATCACGGGAGCCCTAGGAACAAAATTTCATTCAATTTATGCTACTTAAAGGAAGACAAAGTTATCAGTTGGCTGTGAGATATTTAGAGTGCTTTGGAAAGTCCTACCTGGTTGGAGGGGTTTGAAGAAGGAGTGGAGACATCAAAATCTGGTTTTGGATCCAAGGGGTAGAAAGGTGAAGTGTCTACGGCAGCCTCAGGAGCTGCAACAAATTATGTGAAAAAAACATTAAAAGCGATTTATAAAATAGGGAACTACACCATTGACAGAAATATGAAGACACACAATGAACACTTTGCTGTGCCCATAAGGTTTTATCATCAGCTGAAGGGATAACAAACGGAGCTATGGTTGAAACATTTAACTATGCACATAACAGACTTAAAAAAACTGTACTGGCATAACCAAAGATGGATCTCACCGACATGCCTTATAAATTTCAACATGTCAAAAATATGGAAAAGGTGGAAGAACACCTTAACAGAAAGGAAGATGACGTGTTTAATAGGAAACTGCATTTCTGGCTAGGTTTAGAGTGGTTAGGGTTAGAGCCTAGGCATTTTTAATGCTGGGGGGGGGGGGGGGGGGGATTTGCCCCATTTGTCCTAGTGTACACTGTCTCTGAAACAGAAAGTGGGCAGAAATCTAAAATTCTACAAGTTTAATTAGAACAGTACAGGGGATACATTTTGATGGGGACATGCGGTTATGGGGGGGGGATTACTATTAACTAAGGAGGAGAATGTTTCTAAATTTCTGTTGTGTTTCTTGAACAGGTAGTGAATTCTGAATTCTCCCCACAGATTAGGAAAAAAAAATTAACAGGATTTTTAACCCATTCCCTACACTCTACACAATTACCTATGGCAGGGATCCTCAAACTACGGCCCTCCAGCTGTTGCGGAACTACAAATCCCATGAGGCATTGTAAAACTCTGACGTTCACAGACATGATTAGGCATGATGGGAATTGTAGTTCCTGAACACCTGGAGGGCCGTAGTTTGAAGACCCATGACCTATGGCTTTGAAATCAAGTTTTTTGGCAACATAATTTGCATGCAGATTCTTATATATTTAACTGCATAAAAAGAATGACCTGAAAATAAAAGGAGTGGGCAGACAAATTGCAAATGAGGTTTAATGTGGAGAAAAAAGGATTTTTAATAAACAGCTTACCTGTAAAATCCTTTCCTTGAAGTACATCACGGGACACAGAGCGCATAGCCATTACACTTGGGTTATATGGGTACCTTCAGGTGTGGACACTGGTGTAATCAATTTCACAGGAAGTTTCCTCCCTATATAACCCCCTCCCACTGGGAGTGCTTCAGTTTTGTAGCAAGCAATTCTCCCGAGGTTACACAATGTTCCCCAAAAGAGGGGTGGGAGCTCTGTGTCCCGTGATGTACTTCAAGAAAAGGATTTTACAGGTAAGCTGTTTATTAAAAATCCTTTTTTCTTTATCGTACATCACGGGACACAGAGCGCATAGCCATTACACTTGGGATGTCCTAAAGCAATGCTCTATGAAGGGAGGGAGACCGTAAGGCCAAGAATAGCCAAATAAAAAACATTGTCAGGAGAAAACATGGCTCCACCAACAGAAAAACAAGGGGGCGTGAACCGGGCCAGAGGATTCTATACTGCTGCCCGTAGGACCGCCTGCCCAAAAGCTGCGTCCGTACCCTTTGCAACGTCCAACTTATAAAATTTAGTAAACGTATGTACGGAAGACCAGGTTGCCGCCTTGCAAACCTGTGCCATAGAGATCTGATGGTGTGCCGCCCAGGAGGCACTCATGGCCCTCGTAGAATGGGCTTTAACTGATAAGGGAGGTGGAACGCGCTTCAGACCATATGCCTGAAAAATCAGCTGCTTAGTCCACCTAGCCAAGGAAGACTTGGCAGCCGGCTGACCCTTCTTGGGGCCATCCGGAAGAACAAAAAGCACATCTGTTTTCCGAATCTTCTCTGTAGCCTTGAGATAGACCCTCATGGCTCGAACCACGTCCAAAGTATGAAGCCGTCTTTCCTCTCTGGACTGGGGAGTAGGAAAGAAGGAAGGTAGGACTAGGTCCTGATTCAAGTGAAAACTGGATATGACCTTAGGAAGGAAAGAAGGTTGAGGCCGCAGAACCACTCTGTCCTTATGCAAAATAAGGTATGGCTCCCTGCATGACAAGGCTGCCAGCTCGGAAACCCTTCTGGCTGAAGCCATAGCCACCAAGAAAACCAACTTTCGGGTTAGTAGCACAAGAGGGATTTCTGTCAGAGGTTCAAACGGCTGCCTTTGTAAAGCTGACAAGACCAGATTTAAATTCCAGGGGCAGAGGGGAGCTCTAATAGGGGGATTCACATGCAAGACCCCCTGCAAGAAGGTTTTCATAAGCGAATGGGTGGCCAAGGGTCTTTGAAACCATATTGATAAAGCCGACACCTGCCCCTTTAGAGTACTAAGAGCCAACCCTTTGTCAACGCCAACCTGGAGGAATCGCAAGATCCTGTCAATAAAAAACTTTCGAGGATGCCATTTTTGAGACTCGCACCACTCCACATAGGTTCTCCAGACTCTGTAATAAATATTTCTGGAGACCGGTTTCCTAGCCTGAATCAACGTAGATATGACCTGATCTGAGAGGCCTCTGCCCTTAAGAATTAGGGATTCAGCCGCCAAGCCGTCAAATTTAGCTGCTGTGAAGCAGGATGGCAGATTGGGCCCTGAGACAGCAGATCTGGGCGCAGGGGGAGCGGCCACGGCGCCCCGACTGACATCTTCACGATGAGTGCGTACCAAGCCCTCCTGGGCCAGGCTGGGGCCACCAGGATCACAGGCCTGCGCTCCACCCAGATCCTCCGTAGAAGGCGGGGAATCATCTGCAGTGGAGGGAACGCATACAGAAGAGAAAACTGGTGCCAAGGACAAACCAAGGCATCGGTCCCGTAGGCCGAGGGATCCCTGGCTCGGGATATGAATTTGTCCAACTTTTTGTTGGATCTCGTTGCCATAATGTCCACATCTGGGACTCCGAATCTTTGGCAAATCTCTTGGAATACCTGGGGGTGAAGAGACCATTCCCCCGGGAGCAACTGTTGACTCAAAAAATCTGCTTGAGAATTGTCTATCCCTGGGATGAACACCGCCGAGATGCAGGGTACATGGGCTTCGGCCCATGAGAAAATCAGGTTTATTTCTCTTTGGGCTGCTGGGCTCTTCCCCCCCTGGTGGTTTATGTATGCCACCGCAGTGGCGTTGTCGGACTGTATCCTTACTGGCAGACCCTGAAGGGGGAGAGTCCAGGCGATCAGGGCCAGCCGAGCAGCTCTGATCTCCAAGATATTGATGGGAAGCAGTTTTTCTGCCTCCGACCACTGCCCTTGCTGGGTCTGTTCTTCTAGAACTGCCCCCCAACCTGACAGCCTGGCATCTGTGGATACTATCTTCCACGTGATGGGGCAAAAGGATTTCCCTTTTGACAAATTTTGAGAGACCAGCCACCAAGACAGGCTGCGCCGGACCTTCGGGGAGAGCACTAACGGACAATCTAACGCCTGAATGGACTTGTTCCAAGCAGAGAGAATGGCTGCCTGAAGATATCTGGTATGGATCTGGGCGTAGGGCACAGCCTCGAAGGCGGCCACCATCTTCCCCAGCAGTCGCATACATAGGCGAATAGTCGGCCTCTTCTTGCCTAAGATCACTTGAACTGCTTGAGCTATTGATCTGATCTTTGCTTGAGGTAAAATTATCCTCTGGCAGTCTGTATCTAGCCGAAGGCCTAGATATTCCAACTGCTTTGTGGGTTTCAATACCGATTTTTCTAGGTTTACAATCCACCCGAATTCCTCTAGATGCTGAACTGTGCGACCTACTGCCTGATTGAGGTTGGAAGCTGAGCTGTCGATAACCAGAAGATCGTCCAAGTATGCCAAGACTAAAATGCCTTCTGTCCTTAGGACGGCTAGCACCGGGGCTAACACCTTTGTGAATACCCGCGGAGCTGTTGCCAACCCGAAAGGGAGGGCTACGAACTGGTAATGGCGGTGATCTATCATAAAACGAAGAAATCTGTGATGTGCCGGGTAGATCGGCACGTGCAGATACGCATCTTTTATGTCTATAGATGCTAGCAAGTCGTCTTGATGTAGGCTGGCTGCCACCGAACGTATGGACTCCATACGAAAGGTCTGAATGTTTAGAAAGCGATTTAGGCGTTTGAGGTCCAAGATAGGCCTGACGTCGCCATTGGGCTTTGGTATTATGAAAAGGTTGGAGTAGAATCCCAGACCCCATTCCTGGGTTGGTACTTCTACAATTACCCCTTGGAGCAAGAGACGATCCAATGCTTTTACAAGAGAGGCCCTCTTTAATGGGTCGCTTGGAAGACTTGACCCCTGAAAATGAGGAGGGGGGACTTCCGAAACTCTAGCTTGTAGCCCGTGGTTACCACGGATCTTACCCAAGAGTCGGGAATTCTCCACACTTCGGAGAAAAACCGAAGCCTTCCCCCCACCCAAGAGAGTGGGGGCGCCCCTTCATGAATCTGACTTGAGGACTGGTTTGACCGGCTTGCGAGACCATGGCCTCTTGCCTGTCGTGGCTTGTCCTTGTGGGCGGCTATTAAATGCTGAACGCCCGGGAGGCCGTCGATACTGACGGGAAGTTGAAGGGGCCGAGCCTGCGAAGGCCTGTCGCTTAAATGCGGGCCCACGCGATCTTTTCTTGACAGGCAAGAAAGAACTTTTACCACTTGATATATTCTGGATATATTTATCTAGGTCTTCACCGAATAGTCTCCCCCCATGAAAGGGAAATCCTGCTAAAAGCTTTTTGCAGGGTGCCTCTGCTGACCAGTTTTTTAGCCACAAAAGGCGACGCATATGAACCAACAGCAGAGATTAACGGGACGCCTGTTGAACGGAGTCCTTAATAGCATCTACTGCAAAGCAGAGAGGAATACCGAGGAAAGTCCTGTGAGTATTGCCACACCAATGCCTGTTAGCTGGAGTCCAAGGTTGCACCGACTCAGATACTGCCAGATCTAAGGCTGAGTCCCTTTAAGAAAAAAATCTTTTTTTTTTTTTTTTCTGGTCAGTGTGGACTTAAGTCCAGACCTGAAGATCCACAAACCACCACTGGGTGTCACTGTTAGCCAGAACTGGCTCAGCTGCACGCTCTATGTCCTCACTCTCCACTGCTCTCAGGAGGGAATGACCAGCCAGGAAATGCTTTTTTGCTTTATCTGAGACCTGACGCTGCTGGCCCGCCCCCCCCACGCACGCTGACGCTGTAAAAGGCCTGACGCTGCTGGCGGCCCCCCCCGCCCCCCCCCACGCTGAAACCAACATGGAGAAAGCAGAGAGCAGAGGAGAAGCCTGGACCAGCGCTAGTAACACAGACACCTGGTAAGCCACTAATCTTTGTAGTGCACACAGAGGAAGCTGTCCCCCTAGGCTTCCTAGGAAACAGGAGTTTTGTCAGCACTTCCTCTCTATACACGTGGGGCTGCAGTATCATGCCAACACGCAAATCTGGGGGGAGTAGCAAAATACATATCTTTAAAAGCATATATATATATATATATATATATATATATATATATATATATATATATATATATATATATATATATATCTACATGTTATCTTGGTAAACATTAGTACATTCCATCCTGCCTCAAAAGACATAGTGGCTGATGCACAAGCATACCATTAGCCAACCCAGAACCCCCAGGGGGATACCTACTGTCGAACCAAGTCCCGCAGGTTCCCTCTTACCTGCTCCACGCCGCAGGGTATTGCAAAATGCAAGAGGCCCAGCCTTCCCCCATCTCCGTGGGTATTGTCTTGGACCTTCAGGGACCGGGGTCCTGTGTTAAGGAACCCACACCCCTGGACCTATATAGCATCCTGGCATCAGTAGCGTTTAGTTCTTGGAAGAGACTAAGGCACTGGAGCCCAGAATCCAGCCCTCCAAAGAGAGGCATTATAGGCAAAACCCCACTCCAGCAGGGCCCGGGTACCGTACACCTTGGCTTTGAAGCACTTCGGACGGATCCGGCTAGCTATCCTGGGTCCCGAGACCTCCGAGGGACAGCTAGACGTGACCAACACCTAAGACACTGGCGAAAAAACTGAAGCACTCCCAGTGGGAGGGGGTTATATAGGGAGGAAACTTCCTGTGAAATTGATTACACCAGTGTCCACAACTGAAGGTACCCATATAACCCAAGTGTAATGGCTATGCGCTCTGTGTCCCGTGATGTACGATAAAGAAATGTAAATTAATGCACTTGGGGGCAAAAAACTAAATATTCACTAGGGGGAGAACCGATGGGAGACTCCAGGATTGAGCAACAGCATGCAGTGCCACACAGAATATTAGCATGCATATAAAAAAAAAAAAGATTTACTCCAGGGACAAAACTATAAATTCTGCCACTTCATAAAACACTGGTTAGGCCTCAACTGGAGTGTCCAATTCTGGTCACCAGTCCTCAAAGTGATGCGCTGGAACTGGAAAGAGTCCAAAGAAGGGCAACAATACTAAGGGGACTGGAGGACCTCAATTATGAGGAATGTCTGCAAACACCAAATGCATTCTCGCTGGAGAGGAGACGCTTGAGAGGAGACATGATGGCGATCTACAAATCTCAATGAGGACCCCAGCATAGGAATTAAGCCATTCAGCCCTAGGGAGTGTATAAAAAGGACACTGGGGCACTCAGACTGGAGAAGACGACTTTTAGCTTTCAACTGCGTAAAAAACACACGTTATGCTTACCCCCACTGTGCCGTTACTTTTGCATAGTGGCCCCTAATGTAGTTCTCTGGGGTTCCCCGGCTGCTTTCTCCCGCATTAGATAACCCCCCTGGGAGAAGCGCTCTCCAGGGGGCTTACCTTGCGGGTGCGCTCCCGAGCCCAGCATTTGGTATCCATAGCTTCTGAATGCAGGACTTGGCCCCGCCCCTCACGTCATTGGATTTGATTGAAAGCAGCGAGGGCCAATGACTGCGCTACTATCAATCTATCCAATCAAGAGCAGAGAACCGCGGGCAGAGAGAAAAGCACGTCCTCGTCGCGGGACATTTCAGGGCTCAGGTAAATAAAATGGGGGGCGATGACTGACGGAAGTTTTTTCACCTTAATGCATAGGATGCATCAAGGTTGTAAACCCTCATAGAATGGAACGGGTTAGAATGGTCTGGTCTATTCTGCTGAGCATTTCCACTGCAAATCAGACCATCCGGGACCATACAAGGTTTAGAAAAAAAGCCTAGCACGTCCACCAATCAGTGAGATGTATTTGTAGGTCCGCCCTAATGGAACCGTTCCATTTTCTATGGCCCCACATCTGAAGCAGGACCCTTGCTGGTGCGGTACGGTTCGCTTTTATGGCACACTTTCATAATTGAAACACCCAAAATAGCGTACCGTACCGATCAGTGGAAACGAGGCATTAGACGTACATCTAAAAAGGACACAACATACAGGGATATGGGAAATTATCGACACTGATACACAGACACAGGTTGAACTGGATGGACTATTGTCTTTTTTTCAGCCTTACCAGATATAACAATATATGTAAAAGTGTCTACTTACTATGAAAGCTCAAGTTCCTCGCAAGTGACACATGGAGGTCTTTAGTGTATTTGTCTATGATGTGCTGGATGTGGCTTCTGTTCTCCACTGGGGTCAGGTAATCACGCCATCTCATATCAGATTGAATACCCATTCTGGCTGCTGATGGACTGGAACTACCATCCCTGGGTGTCCCAATTACAGAATAGTCACATCTCTGCAATTCTGACTGGGCATCTGAAAGAGCATATAATAATAATAATGAATGGAGAGAAAAAAAAAAAAACGTTGATGCAAAAAAAAAAAATAATTCTGCCATTTCCTTAAAGGAATGTAGAAGGATATTAAAAAAAAAAAAAAAAGAAAAAAAGAAGTTTAAAAACTGAAGAAAGTAACTTTGGCTGCAAAAAGTACATGTGCGATAACTGCGATACTGATAGGCCATAGAAAGGAACTATAGTGGCCACGGTAGAGTATATATCATGTATGCTGAGAAATAACACAAGTTGGGTTATAAATGTTACAGTAAAAAGCACAAAGTATTCACACTTCAGTCTGGATGCCGTTTCAAAAATGGCCAATAGACAGTTTAAAGGATATTAATAGTTCTGTACACTATATTCAAATGTAAACTGAACCCCTTTTTGTTTTTCATTTGTATTGGCAATGATGTAACTGTATTCTCTTAAAGCAAAGTTCACCAACATTTTTTTTTTTTTAAGTCAACAGCTACAAATACTGTACTTGCTGACTTTTAAAATATGGACACTTACCTGTCCAGGGTGCCCATGATGTCACCTGAAGCCGATCTGTCCCTCGGCTCTCAGGTGGAGGTGCCGCCATCTTAAATAAGGGAATCGGGAAGTGAAAGCCCTGCAGCTTCACAGTCTGGTTCCCTACTGCACAGGCGCAAAATGAGCTGCACGTCCTCACTGGTCCCTGCTGTCTTCTGGGGACCTGTCTCCCAGAAGACAGCAGGGGACAGAGGGGCCGCACAAGGTGTAAATCACCGTGAAAGCTGCGACGATCTATGTCCGGAAGTGGGAGCAAATACCTTGATTCGACGGGTATCTGCTCCCCCTCCCCCTAAAAAGGTGCAAAATATAACACTGGAAAGAGGGAGGATTCCGAAAAGCGGAAGTGACATTTTTGGGTTGAATTCTGCTTCAGGGTAATACTGTGCTTCTTATTTTAGATTTCAGTCCACCTATAGACTAACTTTACTCTTCTATTTCTGCCCACTGCATAAAAAGCATTGGTTATATAGAAGATTGCAAACAAGCCTTTACAACAGTATGAGATAAATGATGATGTTTATGCTGAATTTACATTTAAGTTTGTGATAGAGGTGAGGATTTCTGTTTTAAAGAACTAGGCCCCTTTCACACTAGAAGCCCGCTTGGATCCGCCTTTCCATTTTTCAGGTGGATCAGAGTAGGCCATCCATTGAAACCTATAGACATGTGGGTGGCAGCGGAGATGTGTCTGCCGACACCTGCCTGTCATCAGAGTCGCTCAAGACAGATGTATGGCGATACATCTGCATTAAGGTGAAAACATTTTCCTTTACATCCCTGATGTAATCTATGCACCAATGCAATCTATGCATTAAGGTGAAAAAACATCTGATGACCTCCACTCCCCAAAGCCCCCGTCCCACAAGCACCTGTTTTACTTACCTGACCAGTCGAAAGTCCCACGCTCGGTCCCGGGATCCTCTTCGCCGCTCATCCTGGCCACCAATTGGCTAGAGCGGATGAATTGAGAGCAGTGCGGACATTGGCTGGCGCTGCTGTCAATCGCATCCAATGACGCGGCGTGCCGAGTGATACAGTGAGCGGCTATGGCCGCTCACTGTATCACAGGAGCGCGCCCACAAGGACTCATGACCATGTGAGCTCTCGCATGACTGTGGTAAGTTCTTGCGGGGAGGAACAGAGACAGCTGCCAAGGGACCCCAGAAGACGTGGATCGGGGCCACTCGGTGCAAAAGGAACTGCACAGTGGAGGCAAGTATAACATGTCTGTTATTTTAAAGACACTTTTTTCTATAGTAACCCTTTAAGTGGTTAAAAAAGCGTGTCTGAAGTCATGTTTTGAAGCAAGTGTAAATAAGCCCCAACAATATATTGTTATTCAGCAGTGGCAATTCCTTCACAAAGAGGAATACACAAGTCACAGATAAAGCTGCTGAGAGAAAGTTTATAACTGCCGATAGGAAGGCCTTCTTGCTGGATGGAAATGGACCAGGTCCTATAAGGGTGTTGTATGGAAACCCCAGCAGCAGAAAGATGTTTGGCAAGAATTTTTTCGCAAAATGCATTTATTTCATACAACACAATACGAACCAGAGTTCACAGGACTGGTGTCCGTCTTCTCACTGGTCAGGAAACTGCCAGTTGATATGGTTGTTGTGGACAAATAGTCACTGATGCCATCTGGGCTCCGTCCATGCGTTGCATTCCCCTGCACAGACAAAACAGTTATTCCCAGAAATAAAACATTATGGGATTCAAGCAATGTCCTGAGCTCAGATCAAGTGTAGAAACCACCATGGTGTATGTCTGGACAGTATAGATGTCATCACAGCTCAGATTTAGGAGGGGGGAAAAAAAACAGACACAAGAGACACTCAAATTCATACACACTACAAATCATAGAACAAAAACTATCACCATACATACAACACACATCTACACATACACACAGTTTATCAGTGCCTTATAGATCACCTACCAGCCCAGCTGGTGATCAGGTTTGGCTATTTTTCATCACTGATCGTTCTATTTCTGAAGAAAAACGATCTCAGATAACAGCAGACTAAAGTGACATTTCATGATTTTTAATATTCTACTTACAAGTGTTGACGCCCACTGTGTAGCCGAGTGGTTACGGAAAGCCTCTGTGCCATCACCAGCAGGGAATCCGGGTGCTGCTGGGCTATGTGGATTGTCTAAATGAAAGATGAGACGACATCAAACTAACAGTCACAACTGTCCTACTAAAGCAGTGATCTCCAAAAAGACCCCTCAAACTGTTGCTGGAGTAACTGTAAAACTGACATTTACAGACATGAATAGGCATGATGGAAATTGTAGTTCCTAAACAACCGGAGGGCCCTAGTTTGGAGACCCCTGCACTAAAGCAAACTTTACACCAGGGGTCTCAAACTGGTGGCCCTCCGGCAGTTGCGAAACTACAAGTCCCATTAGGTATTGCGAGGCCGACAGTTATGAGCATGACTTCCACAGGCAGAGGTTTGATGGGACTTGTAGTTTCGCAACAGCTAGTGCTGGACGTTGTCACACCATGGAAATAATTGAACAGGCTAAATCTCACCAATAGGGGTATAAACAAACTAAATGAATCTCCAAAATGTGTCGTTTCAAACTCCTCACTTTAAAGTAGACATGTAGTTATAAACACTTAATGAGTGCTTAGCGCTTGCTAGTACAAATGTGTGTAAAACCAATATTATGAAACATATATTCAAATGTGAAAACGAAAAATTGCATAAAAAAAGTGCTTAGTCCCAAAACCTAAATGCTGATCCGTATAGTGTCTCCAGCTGAGTGACAGTCCCTCTGTGTGAGCCCAGATCACCTCATGTGACATGAATGCAACATTCCCACTCACAAGATGGTGCCGACCAGAAGGTGGTGCCGACCAGAAGGTGGTGCCGACCAGAAGGTGGTGCCGACCAGAAGGTGGTGCCGTGAGATGTAGCAATTCACATAAAATCGTTACATCCGACTGTTTAATTTATTAAGTGGACTCCGATATCCTCCACTGTGGAGATTCATTTATAATACTCTGGAATTGCCATGTAATCTGCACAAAAAAATAGTTTATGGATATCAGGGGAGGGCACTTAAACTGTATAAGATTGAGGCATTATTCCTCCCAGTGACACCAACGATGAGGCACTACTCCTCCAATACCAATGATGGGGCACTATTCACGATCCTTCCATCCAGAGGTGATTTTTTACTTGCACCGACGCTGGGGCATTTTCTACTCTTTTTGTCTGAAGGACAAAAACTGGCCCTACGTTTAGAAAGCTTGGAGAACCCTGGACTAAGAACAAGAAAAGCACAAGCCGCCAACCACAATGGTGGACAGTTATTGTGAGCATGTATTCACATGAAACAATGGTTGAATGAAGCAGGTGTGTGGGCAGAACCCTGCATGGATGCATTATTTTCAAATTGTAACAGTGGAAGTGGGGAAAAAATCCCCCACCAGTTGTCACAGGGAGGGGGGGGGGTAACCTGCAGATGAACGTGAGGAACATGCAACTAATTGCGAAGAGCTTATCCCCCCAAAAAAACACTGCTGCAACCATTGAAAGGGATAAATGGATTGATGATTTTACAATATACATATTAACCTAATCAGGATTCCCACCCACAAGTCCAACCTCAATGGTACTGCATAACGAGTAACAGGACAACACATCTGAGCTCAGATCAAGTGTAGAAGCCACCATGGGTTATTTCTGGAGAGTGTAGATGTCATCATTGCTCAGATGTAACACACACAAAAATAACCACACCCCCCCACATTGTCCCATTCAAAGCACAAACACTCACAGACAACAGTCACGACATATATAAAAAAAAATTCTGTATATAGATGTAGATAAACACACACACACACACACACTTTGCTTCTCAGCTTGATAGATCACAAACCATCTCTGCAGGTAATCAGATTTGGCTATTTTTCATCACTGATCGTTTTCAGGTATCAAGAGCTAAAAACGACCTTAGATAGTAGAATTAAAATGACAACAAAACATGACAGGGCTAATGAGTAACAAATGCAAAAGAAAAATTATAGAATTTCCCTTAAAAATTTATGTCGTTTTACTTTGCTTAAAGTGTTACTAAACCCAGTAATATGAAAATAGTACCTCTGCCGCGCCCTACACATTTAGGAGATATTTACTGTATACGCTTGCTCCGACATCATCGGTGCATTGTGCATTTTAGAAAGGGCTCGTCATGGCGTTTCTATAGGGCCCATGCCGTGACTGTTGGCTCCCGTGCGCAAATAATGTTATGAGACTCTGGCCAGTTACTTTGCAGGGGAATAAAGAGGAAGTAAAACCTATCAGGATTTACTTCCCCTAAGTTCCACAGTGAGTATAACAAGCATGCCATTCTGCATATAAAGACAGATTTTACTGTTGTGGGTTTAGTAACACTTTAGTTAGAAAACTAAAGAACGTCTGGACGACAAGAAAATCTCCAGTGCCAGAGCGCCATGCAGTCAACCCATCAATAACAGCCATTACCTGTGCTGCTGGGATCATTAGATGTTTCCAGAGTTAACATTTCTCTCCAGGATAATTTACCGCTGCTTTGGTTTGAGCTCTCATTACCACTCTGGTCCATGCTGGTAATCGACAGTCCAGAAACATCCAGATCTCTGTGACTATTGTCTGGACGACCGACGACTTCTGCTGCTCTAGCATCACTCTGACCTAAAAAAAAAAAAAAAATCAGAGTTCAACATAATGCTTGCCATTTACCAAGATGTTGGGCGCGCACTGTAAAAACTCATGTTAATGGGTGCAAGAACCGCTTGTGCATGCGCAATGCTTACACAGATCTTACACAGTTCTAAACGTACTTGCAGGCGCAGCAGGGTCATCTCAGAAAAAGTTACTTTCTCACATTTTGGGCATGTCTGTTACTTGGGTAGTTGTTACTAAACTTCCTCACATCACACCATAATATTGGCATCTCCATCTTCTGTTACCACCTTTGTGGTAAGATCGCGTGGCATATGAAATTGGAACTACCGCTATTTTATTCTCTATGGTGTGTGCTTTCAGAAAATACATATTTTTTGGGCATTTTATGCAATCAAGACCTAAAATTATTTATAAAACGAGTGTGAAAATAAAATAAACGGAAAGCAGCAAAAAAAAAAAAAAAAAAAAGATTTAAATATTTTTTTTTTTTTTCATTTTTAAATAAACACCTTTATATTTTTCTTAAAAATCATTAATTTTTTAGCAAACGCATCAATGTATTCACTATACATTGTATGACACAATGCATCCCTTTAGCCAGAAAAGGAATAACTGGGATTCCCCTTTTTTTCTAACCCACAGTTGTTCTTTTCATGTGAAACTTGATGCTCCTCCTGAGCTCACGTCTATACATTTTTATCTATTACTCAATCCACTTAGTTGTCCAATTTTAATACACGTTATTAAGCTAAAATGTAACCAGTCTCCATATTCAGTTCCATTCTATGTAATATTTATTTGTAATCGGCATCTCTTATTTGTCGATTTGTACAATTAAATTTTGTTTGTAATATGATCCTCCAAAGATCATCTTAAGGCTGCATTCACACCTAGGCGTTTTAACGCCTGAAGTGCGACGCTACAATACGCCAGAGGGATGAAATAACATTATTGTCTATGGTGACTGTTCAAATCTTAACGCCGAACACCGGTCGCGTGAAGCTCAAACAAGTCCCGGACCTTTTGACGCGCGTATCGGGCGGTTTGGGCATATTTGAGCGTTTCCATTTCCCATGGAAACGCTCGATTCAAGTGACTTGCGCGACAACGAGCGTTTGCTATGGGCGTTTTGTCGCTCTAATCAATAGAACTTTTCACCCAGGCAGAAGATAAAAAAAAAAAAAAAATCTACCAACATAGCAACAAGTGATGAAAAGATGATAATTTTTCCTATTGGCTAAAATAAAAAACGTCGAAGTATAAAAACGTCGGACGACGCTGTATGCAAACGCGCAAATAAGCTTGAATACGCGCGACAAAACGCCGGAAAAAAAACGCCCAAAAAAAAGGAGCGAACGACCGACGCTCAGGTGTGAATGCAGCCTAAAATAGCAAGTTGAGTTTGTCACTTTGCCTGAAATGGGTAAATTCTCCTAAATGCAGGCCCAAAACACATCTGACCTTTATAAAAACTTGCATACAGACATTTAGTGCTGCGTATTTTAATTTTTTTTAAACAAAACCGAATGACAGTAGAAGTCTGGCATCCAACCAGAAAACTAATAAAACATTTCAAACACAAACGACATAAAATACTGTACCTGTTAGAGTCACATGGCTTTTGGCTAGTCTTGAGCTGGAGCGTCGGCCGCTAGTTGGCGTCTCCACTTCCATGATGGCACTTAGCTCATGTTGCTCAAGGTATGGGCCTAGTTTGGTTTTCGTAACAGGTGGCTTTGAAGGTCTCCATCTTTGCTCTCTTCCAGGAGGTTTGAGGAGAACGCTAAGGTCATTACCTGCAGAAGAGAAAACCTGGTCATATGATGCCGAGAATGCTCCTACACCCAACAGTAATCAGAAAAGTGTTACAAAGAAAAGTCAGGTTTAAGACGCAGGCAGTGGTGGGGCGGCGGTCCCTGTAGAACAAGGTCTTAATTCAGCATAGGAAACAGAACAATCATCTGATGAAAAATAAAAATATGCACGTGAATGAACAGAAATGGTTTCTTCTCATTGACAGCATGCAACTGCCAATGTTGGGAGTGGGCATAGGCCAAGCATGGTTTTCACTGACAACCAATAAGATAAAAGGCAGAGGCACAAATCATTCCAATGGCCTAGTATAGCAGATTATCTGAATTCAATAGATTTTGAGCTCTTCCATTAGAAGCCACAGAAAAGCTTTGATTTTCTATAGAAAGAAACTCTTTTCCCCATACCATACACAGATATGGACTCTGGATAACCACTTCAGCCCCTGAAGATTTGCCTGGTCAATGACCAGGCTTTTCGTGATACGGCACTGTCGCTTTAATGGACAATTGCGGTCGTGCGACGCTGTACCCAAACAAAATATACGTCTCTTCCCACATAAAAATAATAATTTTCTTTTGGTGGTATTCGATTGCCTCAGCAGTTTTTATTTTTTGTGCTATAAACAAAAAGAGGGGCTAATTTTGAAAAAAAATATATATTTATTTACTAGGGTTGTCCCGATACCAGTATCGGGACCTATACCGAGTATTTGCGGGAGTACTTGTACTCCCGCAAATACCCCCGATGCCTAAATAGAATACTCCCCCCCCCCCCCCGCAGCATGGGTTAAACAGCGTGCGGGAACATCACAGCATACATTTGAATAGCTGTAGTGTTCCCGCTGCATGTAGACACTCCCCCTTGCTCGGGATTGGATGGGTGATCGTGATCTGTTCAATCCCGAGCAAGGGGGAGTGTCTATACGCACGGGCAAAATAGCTATTCAAATGAATGCTGTGATGTTCTCCGTGCGCCGGCTTTCTGCGGCTAGGTATGGGGGACATGGCTGGGGGGACATGGCTGCATATGTGGGGGACATGGCTGCATTTTAAAAAAGTATCGGTATTCGATATCGGCGACTACTTGGAAAAAAACGGTACTTGTACTCGGTCCTAAAAAAGTGGTATCGGGACAACCCTAATATTTACCTTTTTTCTATAATTAATAATTTAATATTCCACATTTCTTAAAAAAATAAAATAAAAAAAAGTCCTCGGTTTAGGTGGATATTAATTCAACATCTTTTTGGTTAAAATAAATAAATCGCAATAAGCGTATATTGATTGGTTTGCTTAAAGGTTATAGTGTCTACAAAATAAGGGATATATTTATTGCATTTTTGTTATTTTTTTACTAGTAATGGCAGTGATCTGCAATTTTTTTTAATCGGGACTGCGATATTATAGCGGACACATTGGACACTGACATTTTTGGGATTATTGAGATTTATAAAGCGATCAGTGCTATAAACATGCACCAATTACTGTGAAAATGACATTAGCAGTAAAGGGGTTAACCAGTAAGTGGCGCTGCAGGGGTATAGTGTGCCCTAGTGCGTGATGCTTACTGTAGGGGGGTGTGGTTACCTGATAACTTTATAAATGTCACTGGCAAGGAAGTTAAATGTGTTACCCATGTGTGTGCCAACTGTAGGGGGGATGGGACCGTCTAGGAGGAGAGAGATCAGTGTTAATGCTTTGAATGAACACACGATCTGTCTCTACTCCCCAGATCCAGGTTCTTGCTCCGACACGAGCAATCGCGGGTGCCGTCGGTCATCGCTCCCGCCAGGCACTCGCATCTTTAGTGGCCATAAGAAAGTGACGTAGGCAACGTCGATTTGCCCGGCCGAGTCAACCTGCCGTAGTAAAACTGCGGCAGCTGGTCGGCAAGTGGTTAAAGATGTCACCTGACCGTTTCCCTGCTGGATACATGCTAAAGGTTCATTAAGCCGGTGGGGTGAGGTGCGGGGCAGCCGGTACCCGAGTGTCTGAACGTCTCTGGCGCCCCCACACCTCTGGCTACATGCAGTACTGCATACACCAGCAGTCACTGTGGAACAAATTATCTAGTGTCCATTGACTCCTATGGGAAAACTTGCATTGATATACGATTGTTTTGGATTACAAGCATGCTTCTGGAGCAGATTATGCTTGTAAACCAAGATACTACTGTATATGCAATTTATTGGGAGTTCATGTGAAAGGCAAACACAAAATGGCACATAATTGTGAAGTGAAATTAACATTAATGTTTTTTCAATTGTTTTACATATAAAATAAGTGTGGTGTACATTTGTATTCAGCCCCCTTTACTCCGATACCCCTTACCTAAAATCTAGTGAAACCAATTGCCTTCAGGAGTCATTAATTAGTAAATAAGAATCCACCTGTGTGTAATTTAATCTCAGTAGACATACAGCTGTTCTGTGAAGCCCTCAGATGTTTGTTAGAGAACCTCAGTGAACAAACAGCATTATGAAGGCCAAGGAACACACCAGACAGGTCAGGGATAAAGTTTGACAAATTTAAATAAGGGTAAGGTTATAACAAAATATCCCAAGCTTTGAACATCTCACGGAGCACTGTTCAATCCATCATCCGAAAATGTAGAGTATGGCACAACTGCAAACCTACCAGGACATGGCCGTCCACCTAAACAGGCACGGGGGGCAAGGAGTGTATTAATCAGAGAAGCAGCCAAGAGGCCCATGGTAACTCTGGAGGAGCTGCAGAGATCCACAGCTCTGGTGGTAGAAACTATTGTTCTGCAGGCTGGTTGGTAAGGAGGCGTTTTTTTTCCTGGGCATTGCTCAGGTTTTGTTATCTGTTTTAGCCTTCCAATGCCACTTACTGCAATTGCCAGCAATAGATGGGGCAGTGGACATGTTTTTTTTTTTCACCTGTGGTGTTTATTTTGGTCCAGCAGTGCACCAACACCTAAGCAGCCATTGTGCTACATGCTGGGTGTTTGGTGTGCTCCTGTACCTTTAAGGAGGGGTGGCTCCCCTTCAGTCCACCTATCCTCATCTATCCATTAGAATGCATGTGCCTCCACTGTGGGGACGCTCATTGTTTAGTGTTAGGACCACAGATTACAGGGTGCCTTGCCGCAGCTCACGCATGCGTTTGCAAATGCGTGCAGACAAAACCCCTTTTTTTAACACATACTGTTAACAGGTTAATTTGGTTGTTCTGCAGGCCGGTCGGTAAGGAGGCCTGTTTTTTTCCTAGGCATTCCCCAGGTTTTGTTCTTATCAGGTGGGAGAAACTATTAGTTGTACACACCACAAATCTGTCCTTTATGGAAGAGTGGCAAGAAGAAAGGCATTGTTGAAAGAAGTCCCGTTTGCAGTTTGTGAGGGGCACAGCAAACATGTGGAAGAAGGTTCTCTGGTTAGATGAGACCAAAATTTTACTTTTTGTCCAAAGAGCAAAACGCTGTGTGCTAGAGCTAAACCAGGAGGAAGTAGAGAGGCAAGTGGCTGGAAGGGATTGCAAAAAGTTTTTTGGCAGGTATAGAGATTTCACCACTTGTCTCTACTTCTTTCTGTCCTAGTTTTATCAGTTCCTGTATATTGGATAGAGAATACCTACCAAGTTTGAGTCTGAGGTCTTCTTGGCTACTGTCATCCAGAGCTTCTAAAAGACTAGACATAAAATGATAACGATCCGTCTTGGGAATCTGGTTGAAGTCGGTAGGCAGCTTGTTCTGTCCTGGCTTCAGAAACAAAATTATCATGAAAAAGTACCAATATTAAGACCCCACTTTACAGCCTATTAAGCCTATGACAGATGCTGCCATTCTGGACTCAGGAGTTCAAAAATGTTCCAAGACAGTCAAACTGAGCATGGTCAGATTCACTGTGAATGATTTCACTCGCCTGGAACAGACGTTTCACTTCCCGACAAAATCCGTTCACTCTGGATAGCTGGGCCTTGATGACATCACTTCCATGCATGCGCACAGGAGTCACTTCATCTTGGTATGGTGCAGCTGCTGCAAAGATACTCTGAGCAGGGCTAAGCATTTATAACCGAGCAGACCACTAGGGCATGGGTCTTCAAACTACGGCCCTCCATTTTGTTCAGGATCTATAATTCCCATCATGCCTAGTCATGTCTGTGAATGTCAGATTTTACAATGCCTCACGGGATGTGTAGTTCTACAACAGCTGGAGGGCTGTAGTTTGAGGATCCCTGCATTAGGATCTCTTCAGTTATAAAAACCCTTTATATTTGAGTTTAATACTGCTTTAAGCACTTAAGACGCGGACCATTATGCAGGTAAAGGACCTGCCCCCTTTTTTGCGATTTCGCACTGCGTCGCTTTGACAATTGCACGCAATGTGGCTCCCAAGCAAAATTGGCATCCTTTATTCCCCCCACAAATATAGCTTTCTTTTGGTGGTATTTGATCACCTCCTCAGTTTTTATTTTTTGTTCTATAAAAAAAAAAAAAAAAAAAAAAAAAAAAAAAAAAAAAAAAAAATTATATATAATTATATATATATATATATAGCGACAATTTTGAAAAAACATTTTTTTTTTTACTTTTTGCTATAACACAAAAAAAAAATGTTAAAAAAAAAAAAAAAAAAAACTCAGTTTAGGCAGATACGTATACTTCTACATATTTTTGGCATAAAAAAAAAAAAAAAAACATCGCAATAAGCGTTTAATGATTGGTTTGCACAAAAGTTATAGCGTTTACAAAATAGGGGATCGATTTATGGCATTTTTATTGTTTTTTTTACTAGTAATGGCAGCAATCGGTGTTTTTTCCGTGACTGCGACATTATGGCAGACACATTGGACACTTTTGACACATTTTTGGGACCATTGTCATTTTCACAGCGAACAGTGCTAAAAAAATGCGCTGATTACTGTGAAAAAAGGGATTTTTAATAACAGCTTACCTGTAAAATCCTTTTCTTGGAGTACATCACGGGACACAGAGCGCATAGTCATTACATATGGGTTATATGGGTACCTTCAGGTGTGGACACTGGTGTAATCAACTTCACAGGAAGTTCCTCCCTATATAACCCCCTCCCACTGAGAGTGCTTTAGTTTTGTAGCAAGCAATTTCTCTGAGGTTACACAATGTTCCCCAAAAAGAGGGGTGGGAGCTCTGTGTCCCGTGATGTACTCCAAGAAAAGGATTTTACAGGTAAGCTGTTATTAAAAATCCCTTTTTCTTGATCGTACATCACGGGACACAGAGCGCATAGTCATTACATATGGGATGTCCCAAAGCAATGCTCCATGAAGGGAGGGAGACCGTAAGGCCAAAAATAGCCAAACAGAAAATATATCAGGAGGTAAAATAGCTCCACCAACAGAAAAAAAGGGGGCGTGAACCGGGCCAGAGGATTCTATACTGCTGCCCGTAGGACCGCCTGCCCAAATGCTGCGTCCGCAGCCTTTGTGACGTCCAACTTATAAAATTTAGTAAACGTATGTACGGAAGACCAGGTTGCCGCTTTGCAAACCTGTGCCATAGAGATCTGATGGTGTGCCGCCCAAGAGGCACTCATGGCCCTCGTAGAATGGGCCTTAACTGATAAGGGCGGTGGAACGCGCTTCAGACCATAGGCCTGAAAAATCAGCTGCTTAATCCACCTAGCCAAGGAAGACTTGGCAGCCGGCTGACCCTTCTTGGGGCCATCCGGGAGAACGAAAAGCACATCTGTTTTCCGAATCTTTTCTGTAGCCTTGAGATAAACCCTCATGGCTCGGACCACGTCCAAAGTATGAAGCAATCTTTCCTCTCTGGACTGGGGAGTAGGAAAGAAGGATGGTAGGACTAGGTCCTGATTCAAGTGAAAACTGGATATGACCTTAGGAAGGAAAGAAGGCTGAGGCCGCAGAACCACTCTGTCCTTATGCAGAATCAGGTACGGTTCCCTGCAAGACAAGGCTGCCAGCTCGGAGACCCTTCTGGCCGAAGCCATAGCCACCAAGAAAACCAACTTTCGGGTTAGCAGCACAAGAGGGATTTCTGTCAGAGGTTCAAACGGCTGCTTTTGTAAAGCTGACAAGACCAGATTTAAATTCCAGGGGCAGAGGGGAGCTCTAATAGGGGGATTTACATGCAAGACCCCCTGCAAAAAGGTTTTCACAAGCGAATGTGTGGCCAAAGGCCTTTGAAACCATATCGATAAGGCAGACACCTGCCCCTTTAGAGTACTAAGAGCCAACCCCTTGTCAACGCCAACCTGGAGGAATCGCAAGATCCTGTCAATAAAAAACTTGCGAGGATGCCCTCCTTGAGACTCGCACCACTCCACATAGGTTCTCCAGACTCTGTAATAGATATTTCTAGAGACTGGCTTTCTAGCTTGAATTAACGTAGATATGACTTGGGCTGAGAGGCCTCTGCCCTTAAGAATTAGGGATTCAGCCGCCAAGCCATCAAATTTAGCTGCTGTGAAGCAGGGTGGTAGATCGGGCCCTGAGACAGCAGATCTGGGCGCAGGGGGAGTGGCCACGGTGCCCCTACTGACATCCTCACAATGAGTGCGTACCAAGCCCTTCTGGGCCAGGCTGGGGCCACCAGGATCACCGGCCTGCGCTCCACCCTGATCCTTCGTAGAAGGCGGGGAATCATCTGTAGTGGAGGGAACGCATACAGGAGAGAAAACTGGTGCCAGGGGCAAACCAACGCATCGGTCCCGTAGGCCGAGGGGTCCCTGGCTCGGGATACGAATTTGTCCAATTTCTTGTTGAATCTTGTTGCCATGATGTCCACATCAGGAACTCCGAATCTTTGGCAAATCTCTTGGAATACCTGGGGGTGAAGAGACCACTCTCCCGGGAGTAACTGTTGACGACTCAAAAAATCTGCTTGAGAATTGTCTATCCCTGGGATGAACACTGCTGAGATGCAGGGTACATGGGCTTCGGCCCATGAGAAAATCAGGTTTACTTCCCTTTGAGCCGCTAGGCTCCTTGTGCCCCCCTGGTGGTTTATGTATGCCACCGCCGTGGCATTGTCGGACTGTATCCTTACTGGCAGACCCTGCAGGGGAAGAGTCCAGGCGACCAGGGCCAACCGAGCAGCTCTGATCTCTAGGACATTGATGGGAAGCAGACTTTCTGCCTCTGACCACTGTCCCTGCTGGGTCCGTTTTCCTAAGATTGCCCCCCAACCTGTTAGGCTGGCATCTGTGGTTACTATTTTCCACGAGATGGGGCAAAAGGTTTTCCCTTTTGATAATTTTTGAGGGATCAGCCACCAGTACAGGCTGCGCCTGACTCCTGGGGAAAGAACTAATGGACGGTCTAATGCCTGTATGGACTTGTTCCAAGCAGAGAGAATAGCTGCTTGCAGAATTCTGGTATGGATCTGGGCATAGGGCGCTGCTTCGAAGGCGGCCACCATCTTTCCCAGCAGTCGCATGCATAGGCGAATAGTCGGCTTCTTTTTGCCTAAGACTATTTGAATCGTTTGAATCAACGACCTGATCTTCTTTTGAGGTAAAAATACCCTCTGGCATTCTGTATCTAACCGAAAGCCTAGATATTCCAACTGTCTTGTGGGTTGTAACCTTGATTTTTCTTGGTTCACAATCCACCCGAACTCTTCTAGATGCCGCACTGTGCGGACTACTGCATGATTGAGGTTGGAAGCTGATCTGTCGATAACCAGGAGATCGTCCAGGTATGCCAGGACCAAGATGCCTTCAGTCCTTAGGACGGCTAGCACCGGGGCTAACACCTTTGTGAATACCCGTGGAGCTGTTGCCAACCCGAAAGGGAGGGCTACGAACTGGTAATGATTTTGATTTATCGTAAAACGAAGAAACTTGTGATGTGCTGGGTAAATCGGCACATGCAGATATGCATCCTTTATGTCTATAGATGCTAGGAAGTCGCCCTGATGCAGGCTGGCTGTCACTGAACGTATGGAGTCCATACGAAAGGTCTGAATCCTTAGAAAGCGATTTAGGCGTTTGAGGTCTAATATAGGCCTGACGTCGCCATTGGGTTTTGGTATAACAAAAAGGTTGGAGTAGAATCCCAGACCCCTTTCTTGGGTTGGTACTTCTACAATTACTCCTTGGAGCAAGAGGCGATCCAACGCCTTTACGAGAGAGGCCCTCTTTAACGGGTCGCTTGGAAGACTTGACCCCTGAAAATGAGGGGGGATTTCTCGAAACTCTAGTTTGTAGCCTGAGGCTACTACGGACCGAACCCAAGCGTCGGGAATTCTGGCCTTCCAGACTTCGGAGAAAAACTGAAGTCTCCCCCCCACCCAAGAGAGTGGGGGCGCCCCTTCATGAATCTGACTTGATGACTGGTTTAGCCGGCTTGCGAGACCAGGGCCTCTTGTTTGCCGCGGCTTGTCCCTGTGGGCGGCTATTAACTGCCGAACGCCCGGGAGGCCGTCGATACTGACGAGAAGTCGAAGGGGCCGAGCCTACAATGGCCTGTCGTTTAAACGTGGGCCCACGCGGTCTTTTCTTGACCGGTAAGGAAGTACTTTTTCCACTTGATATGGTGTGGATATATTTATCTAGGTCTTCCCCGAGTAGTCTTCCCCCATGAAAGGGAAACCCTGCTAAAAGCTTTTTGCAGGGTGCCTCTGCTGACCAGTTCTTTAGCCACAAACGACGACGCATGTGAACCATCAGTAGAGATGAACGGGATGCCTGTTGGATGGAGTCCTTAATAGCATCTACTGCAAAGCAGAGAGCCCTAGGGAAATCTGCTAATTCACGAGTTTGCTGAGCCGGCATGTCCTTTAATATATGTTTTGCCTGATCCTTCAAGGCCTGACAAACACCAATGGCTGCTACTGCTGGCTGAACCATGGCACCTACTGACGTGAAAGCTGCTTTCAGTAGGGTCTCGAATTTCTTGTCGACCGGATCCTTGAACATATGGACATTTTCAACCGGACAAGTCAGGGATTTATTCACGCAGGAAATGGCTGCGTCCACTGTAGGGAGTGCCCATTTCTTTACATATTCCTCTTCCATAGGGTAGAGAATAGAGAATCTTTTAGGAGGGACAAAGATTCTATCAGGTCGAGCCCAATCCTGGTAAATCACGTTCCGCAGAAGGGGGTGCATTGGAAAAGACGCACAAGTTAATGGAGCCTTTAAAGAACCCAATGAGGATACCTCCGGGGCTACTAGTTCTGGCACTGGAAGTTTAAAGGCAGTGCGAACCATATCTGTCAAAGACTGGATCCACAGGCTCTCCGCTTGAGAGGCCGAAAAATATTCATCTATAGTGGAATTTTCCCTGTCTGAACCGTCGGGACTTGGGTCTGCCTGATCCCCTTGTGGGTCCCGTTCCTCTGAAGAGGAGACCTCCGCATCTGAAAACCCCACACTGGGTGAGGGGGATCTAGCCCGCTTGCCACTTGGGCAAGGACGGGAAAGCAACGTAGTTAACCTTTTCTCTAGCCCACTCATGGTGGCTGCTAGCATTTCTTCCGTCACGTAAACGGGAATGGGTGGATCGGGGGCCGCCTCCGCCCCCAGCACCCCCAATGGCTCTTGTACTATGCCACTCGGTGTCCTGACTGGCGAGGGTGGGGCCGTAGAAGCCTGGCCCAAATCCTCTGACCCCGATGGAGACCCCTTTTGCTTTTTGGCACCTTTAGCAGCCTTGGCTGGCCCAGATCCCTTTGGAGCCATTGTACAACCTTGGGTCACCCCTATAGCCAACACCTGACTGTTGCAGCTAGGAGTAACCAATAAGAGGGCAGGTATGAGGAAAATGAAAAAGAACTAAATTTCTCTCTTTTTCTTTTTTTTTTACCCGCCTGGGAGGTGGCAATACTGAGGAAACCTGTGAGTATTGACACACCAATGCCCGTTAGCCGGAGTCCAAGGTAGACTCAGATACTGCTGGATCCAAGGCTGAGTCCCTTTAAGCAAAAAATTTTCTTTTTTTTTTCTGGTCAATAGTGGACCCAAGTCCTAGACCTGAAGATCCACAAAACCGCCACTAGGTGTCCCTGTGTGGCCAAAAGACCCAGCTGCACGCTCTGTATCCTTTCTTCCTCTGCCTCCAGGAGGGAAAGACCAGCAAGAGAAAAGTTTTCCCTTTAAACAGACCCTGACGCTGCTGGCCCGCCCCCCCGACGCACGCCGACGCTATAAAAGGCGGCGTGCACGCGCGCGCGTATGCGCGCGCACACACGCGCGCGCACAATCACGCGCACGCGCGCACAATCGCGCGCACCACGCTGAAACCACATGGAGGAAGCAGAGCAGAGGAACAACATGGACCAGCGTTATGCAGCACCAACAGACACCAGGTAAGCACTAATCTTATTGTAGTGCACACACAGCGAGGAAGCTGTCCCCATGGGCTTCCTAAGAAACAGGAGTTTTTACCAGCAATTTCCTCTTTAAAAACATGTGGGGTTGCAGTATCAGTGTTAACAGGCAGACCTGGGGTGAGTAGCAAATATATAACTTACACAAGTATACATATATCTACATGTTATCTGGGTAAACATTAGAATCCCATCCTGCCTCAACAGACATAGTGGAGATAGTGGCTGATGCACCAGCATACTGTTAGCCAACCCAGAACCCCCAGGGGGATACCTACTGTCGAACCAAGTCCCGCAGGTTCCCTCTTACCTGCTCCACGCCGCAGGGTATTGCAAAATGCAAGAGGCCCAACCTTCCCCCATCTCCGTGGGTATTGTCTTGGACCTTCAGGGACCGGGGTCCTGTGTTAAGGAACCCACACCCCTGGACCTATATAGCATCCTGGCATCAGTAGCGTTTAGTTCTTGGAAGAGACTAAGGCACTGGAGCCCAGAATCCAGCCCTCCAAGGAGAGGCATTATAGGCAAAACCCCACTCCAGCAGGGCCCGGGTACCGTACACCTTGGCTCTGAAGCACTTCGGACGGATCCGGCTAGCTATCCTGGGTCCCGAGACCTCCGAGGGACAGCTAGACGTGACCAACACCTAAGACACTGGCGAAAAAACTAAAGCACTCTCAGTGGGAGGGGGTTATATAGGGAGGAACTTCCTGTGAAGTTGATTACACCAGTGTCCACACCTGAAGGTACCCATATAACCCATATGTAATGACTATGCGCTCTGTGTCCCGTGATGTACGATCAAGAAAATGACAATGGCAGTAAAGGGGTTAAGCACTAGGGGGCGCTAAGTGTGCCTTAAAGGGGTAATTCCCCCAAAAACCTTTTTTTAACATTTATTCAGGCTCGTTATGTCAAGGGGAATCATTTTTTTTTTTTTTTAGAAATGAAGCCGTACTTACCGTTTTACAGATGCATCGTCTCCGTCGCTTCCGGGTATGATCGTCTGGTCTGGGCGTGCCTATTTGATTGAAAGGCTTCCGACGGTCGCATACATCGCGTCACGAGTAGCCGAAAGAAGCCGAGCGACGGTGCGGCTCTATACTGCGCCTGCGCACCGTCGTTCGGCTACTTTCGGAAAATCGTGACACGATGTATGCGACCGTCGGAAGCCTGTCAATCAAATAGGCACGCCTATAGTCGGAGCCCATACCCGGAAGCGTCGGAGACGATGCATCTGTAAAAACGGTAAGTACGGCTTCATTTCTAAAAAAAAAAAAAAACTGATTCCCCTTGACATAACGAGCCTGAATAAATGTTAAAAAAAAGGTTTTTGGGGGAACTACCCCTTTAAAGGGAGTGATTCTTACTGTAGGTGTGATGTCACTGATCGTTGTTACCTATAACAGGGAACACAGAAAATCAGTGACAAGCCACAGAAGAACGGGGAAGGTTTACACACACCTCTCCCGTTTTTCAGCTCCTGTGACCTGATCGCGGGACACCGGCGGCGATCGGGTCCGTGGAACTTCAGAATACCTGTACGTGCCTGTGCCATTCGGCCAACGTATATCAGCGTTAAGCGAGTGGTTATGCTTTAGTTGCTGATTTAATAATTTTTGGATCTGGCTCATTTGCTCTTACCTCTCTGGTGCCCAAAACATTTTCAAGAGACTCTTGGTGTCTTCTCATTTGTTCTTCCAGTTGCTTCTGTTTCTGAAGGAGATGGTCTTCTTGGCTCTTTTGCTTTGACAGTAAAGAATCCCGCTGCATGTCTAGCTGATCTTGCATGGCCTTCAGATGGTCTTGCTGAGCTCTGATCTCCACAGTGGAGGAGAGGAGTCTCTCTCTGAACTCACGGACATTGGAAAAATCACCTAATGGCCGGTTCTCCATCACACGTAATCTGGGCGCTTGCAAAGGGATAGCTGGTTCAGGAAGGTCCATTTGTGGTAGACCTAAAGAAAGTTCTGAAGGCAACGGATGGTATGTTGTGTTAGATGAGGTGTCATAATCTCCAGGGCTAGATGTAGTTGACTGTTTCTCACAAACAGCTTCAGCATGCAGAAATCTAGTATCATCTTGATCGGGACTCTGATAAGGAAAATGCGTTTGAGGTAAAGTCTCCTGAAGACTTCTTTCCTCCCCAAAATCACTCTGCGAGGAACGTACACCACCTAGATTCCTGATGTCATCAGCAAGTCTGTTGGAGTCCCCTTGGGGGAAGAAGTCACCAGGCAATTTAGGGCCTGCCAACACTGGACTCTGCAAAGCACTCCCATTCCTTGGACTCATCTGTTCAGGCTCTAAGGCCCTGGAAGTGTGAGAAATATTTGGTTCATGCTGTTCCAAATTATTCTTAATGGTCACTGGATTTTTAAGTGAATCACTTCTAAGAGGAGACTTGGTCACATTCGCAGGAGGAGGAGATGAAGGCGGATACTCTACGGCTTGTGGTTTTGGGCTGTCCATACTCCTATCAGGTGTCCTTTGGTGAGATATTGATAAGTGTGGATATCGCTTCTTTAATAGCATTTGGTATTCCTCTAAACGTTTGCGTGCCTCATCCACAGATTCCTTATGTAGCCTAAAAAAAAATATATGTGATTTCATAACGAAAATAAACGTTATTTCAATTTACTGACAGATTTTCAGGTCCGTAATATTTAACTATGTCCTTAGAATAAATTACTGAATAGGAGGGTCTGTGTTCAATATAATCAGCTAATGCACTTTCAGCATTCCAACAAAGAAACTTGCAGCGTCTGAATCCTTCTAGAAGTTAAAGCGATATTAAAATTTCGTTTTTTTAAACAAAAAATAATTACCTGCTCTGTGCAGTGGTTTTGCACAGAGCAGCCTGGATCCTCCTCTTCTTGGGTCCATCTTTGGCACTCCTAACTAGTGCCCCCACAACAAGCAGCTTGCTAATGGGGCACCCAACTGAGCCACTGTTCCGTGTTTAGTTGACGCCGGGGCTGCAACCAACGATTATTTTCATAATCGATTAGTTGGCCAATTATTGTTTCGATTAATCGACTAAATCGGATAATCCTAAAAAAAGTGTGGTGTACAATTTAGTTAATATGTAAATAAAAAAAAGGCAATTTATTCTTAAATATCCATATGCAGTGGTAAATATAAATAACCAACTATAGTAATTGTAATGCCTTCTATTACCTTCACTTTCACTGGGTTCAGATGCTGATCTTCCCTGCACAGAGCTTTTAAAGTAATTTTTTTTTTTTTTTTTAAACAAACTTGTTATACTTGCTCTGTGTAATGGTTTTGCACAGAACAGCCCAGATCCTCCACTTCTGGGGTCCCTCACCGATGCTTCTGGCTCCTCCTGCCTTCAGGGTGCCTCAATGGCAAGCTGCAAAGTATAGTATAGAGCGCCCCCTATAGCAAGGTAAAAAAACTTCTGCCTTTAGAACCACTCACTTCAACATCCCAAGCCCTCACTGGCCCATCGCTTTTGGTCTTGTTCCTACATTTCTGCTTTCTGGGCTCAAGTCCCATCATATATTTTTGAAGTAACTCTGCTAAAACTGCCCAAGGACCCACTACTGCTCGTTTTTGGCCACTGGGGCCCCCAACTCCTACCCTGGTCATTACTACCACGCCCCTCCAGCAAAGACTGGTCCCTGATCTGCCTCCTACTCGCCAGAAGATCCATTCTGAAGAACTGAATTGCCAACCTCAGCCAAACTACATCCCAATGTAGAAAGGATTTGCTGAAATTACTTTATACCGACAAGCTCAATTCGGACTTGACTCATGAGCGGACGAAAGCACCGTTTTACCACAAATGGAAACCCTTCATGACTTCAGCGCTCTCTCCCATCAATATGTTAAATGTTGTCATTTCATTACCACAGTTCCTCCACCCTGCCTCCGTTTGCCCCGATTTCCCCAACTTGATGGTTCCACAAGGGCGTTACCGCAAGTCCTGTCTAGTCTCTGGGGGGGATGCCCCTCCCGCTGGACATGCAACTCCTTTGCCCTCATCATCTCAGGACAGAAAAATCTGGCGCTTCCCAGCCGCAGCCATGGCTTCGCCATCTACCTTTCCTCTACAGAAACAGTTCAAATTTTGGTGTTCACATCCCCCCCCTCCTTTCTTTACCTCATGGTGTTTATCTTTTTTTTGACCAAGCTCCTCCGGGAGCTCTAGGGTCACTTGTGTGCCTCGTATCCATCCAGCTTACCTTTCTTTTGTTCTGTTTACATTGCTGAATTTGATGATTGTTTATACTCGGGGATAACTACTCTCCTGATATCCTCCCCTCCCCCCTCGGGAACTCAGGGTCACTATCCCTACTCCACTAGACTCATATGTTTTTATTTGGTACTTTCTTGTGATTCTGCAATTTTTCCCTCTTCTGTACGAATTTTTTTGAAAATGCACCTCTGTTTACTTTTATATTTTTATGAAACTGCTTCCAATAAAAATAAATATATTTAAAAAAAAAAAAAACTCACTTCCTGCCCAGGACTACATGTCCCATGAGACATTGCTCCTCACACTTGCACATTCACAAATTCTCAGGCACTTAGTGACATGTATGGACATGTACTGAGCTGTATGTGCTCTGCACTGTATTTCCTGATATCTAAACAAATAATGCATTCTATATGAAGGCCAACTAATCAACTGACGGATTAAATCGATTATGAAAATAGTTGCCAACTATTTTCATAATCGATTGGTAGTTTCAGCCCTAGACTCCACCCCCTCCATCTCTTGATTGGCCCAACTGGCTGTGATTGACAGCAGTGGGAGCCATTCTGGCAAAAGCCAATCAAGAGTGCGAGTCCCCAGAGTGGAAAGGCTCTCCCAGACATCGCTGACTCGAGAGAAGGTTTTTTTACCTTAATGCATAGAACATGTTAGGGTAAAAAAAAAAAAAAAAAAAACACTGGTGCCTTTACAACCACTTTAACCACTTAAGGACCCCTTCACGATATACGTTGGCAGAATGGCAAGGCTGGGCACATCTACGTACCTGTCCCTTTATGCACAGTCGCGTGCACGCGACCCGGTGCGAAGCTACGGGACCACAGGACTTGCGGACCCGATCGCCGCTGGAGTCCAGCGATCGGTCCCCGGAGCTGAAGAACGGGGAGAGCTGTGTGTAAGTTCAAGTTCGGATCCTGGCCTTTGGACGTGTAATAATTGCACCTGGAGGAGAGGTACTGTTGTGCACCACATGCTGCGGCTCAGTCTTGATATAGCACTAGCCCGGTGACGATTGCCAGCTTCCATGACCAATCAGCTGAACTAGTAAAAAGTGCCTACAGACATCTCAGTCATGGTCAGGTTGGAGAAAGTGTCTGTCTCTAAATGCTACAAGACTGTGACCTCAACTGACAACAGTTGCTCGGGGCAAGGATTATTTGGTCATATTAGATCATTTTTTTCTTTACACATGCATTCACGTGAAGAAATTACCTGTTCTGTTCAACAAGACGTTGCTGATACTCTCGAATCATTTGAATGTGAAGATTTTCAGCAGACTCATGGGCCTCCGAAACAGAAGACTCCTATTGTAACACACAAGAGGACATTAAACACTACACCCTCAACCCTAATCTTATATTCAGGAAAACTGATAACGTTGCTGGCTATATTCACACATGCACTGTAAAACTGCAGTCCTAATATGACTCAGGCCTTCAAACAGCATGGTCTGGCCATTTAAAGACCTTATAGGCAAGGTTTCCATGAAGTATGAGCATGCTGTATGTATTGTGTGCCTTATAGCGTTCGTCAGCATGCAGCTTGCTGTTGAAATTAATTTAGGACCCTTCAACACTTGTGCGACTTGTAAACGACTTCGGACTGCAAAGTCGCATGAAAAGTCGTACCCCATGATTTCCAATGAGTTCCATTCATATCTGTGCGACTTCAAGTCGCACCAACTTCAAAGTAGTCTCTGCACTAATTTAGAGAATTGGGGTAGAAAAGATGGACTTTGTATGCACTTGTATAGAAAATTAGAAAACAAACTAATATTTTTTACAAATAAATACAATTCATCAGTAACACAAATGTCAGACATTTGTGTTACTGATGAATTGTAATATTTATTACAAATAAAGTCTTTTTTCTAATTTTCTATACAAGTGTATACAAAGTCCATCTTTTCTACCCCAATTCTCTAAACATTTAGGATGTGGCACTATATACATTAAGGGTGTTGATTGCCACCCGAGGGCACAGCAATCATAATCTCACCTGCACTACTTTGGTCTGACTTTGATGCAAGTTACACAGGCATATCCTGAAATAGCACGACTTTGTAGTCATAGTGTGAAAGGGGCCATAAGATGTTTGAGACCTTCGATTTTACGATCTATCGAATTGCATTCGACCCCCTTTCAAGCTGCTTTTGGTTTGCCATAGACTTGAATAGAAGGGGAGATGTTCTGACATATAAAAGTGCATTGATGCAGGCTCTTGGTGTGAACTGCAAAGGTTTATTATTATTGACCTTTACATGCAATTAACCACTTGGGACCAAGCCCATTTTTTAAACTTTTTTTTTTAAACAAAAGATGGCTATATACATATATTTTTGTAGCAAAAAAGACTCAGGAAAATAAAATAGCGGTAGTTGCAATATTTTATGTTAGACAGTATTTGCGCAGTCTTTAAAAATATTTTTTTTAGGGGAAAAAAAAAAAACAGTCATCAAGTTAGAGCTACAGAGGGGGTCTAGTGCTAGAATTATTGCTCACAGACAATTGCGGCGATACCCTACATGTGTGATATGAACATCGTTTACATTTTTTCTTATTATATTTAACACTGTCCCTTAAAAAAATAAAAATAATCTGATCACTTTTAGTGCTGTTACAAGTAGGGTTGTCCCGATACTAGTATCGGGACCGATACCGAGTATTTGCACTAGTACTTGTACTCGCGCAAGTACTCCCGATGACAGATAGAATACTTTTTTTTTTTTCGAGTGCGGGTGGAGAGGGAGTGGAGCAGAGCAGTCCTCGTATGGGGGAGAGAGCAGCTGCTGCCGCCGCCCCCCCCCCCCCCCCTCCGCTGCCGAGTCCCGACATCTAGTTACTAAGCGCCGGAGGAACACAACAGCTGTCATTTGCATTCAAATAGCTGTGTTCCCCCACCCCGCCGACATGTATAGCCCCTCCCCCTTGCCCGGGCACTTTGATTGACAGATCATCCGTGCTGCCGAATTGAGGGGGGGGGGGGACATGGCTGCCGAATTGAGGGGGGGGGGACATGGCTGCCGAATTGAGGGGGGGGGGGACATGGCTGCCGAATTGAGGGGGGGGGGGGACATGGCTGCCGAATTGAGGGGGGGGGGGACATGGCTGCCGAATTGAGGGGGGGGGGGACATGGCTGCCGAATTGAGGGGGGGGGGGGACATGGCTGCCGAATTGAGGGGGGACGGGACATGGCTGCCGAATTGAGGGGGGACGGGACATGGCTGCCGAATTGAGGGGGGACGGGACATGGCTGCCGAATTGAGGGGGGGGGACATGGCTGCCGAATTGAGGGGGGGGGACATGGCTGCCGAATTGAGGGGGGACATGGCTGCATTTAAAAAAAAAGTAGCGGTAATCGGTATCGGCGAGTACATGAAAAAAAAAAGTATCGGTACTTGTACTCGGTCCTAAAAAAGTGGTATCGGGACAACCCTAGTTACAAGGAAGAACATACCTTGTGACAGTAATAGGCTGTGACAGGTACTCTTTATAAAAGGATCTGGGGTCTAAAAGACCACAAATCCCTCTTTTGCACTTAAAAATTTAGACCACCAAAATCTGAGATTCTGAACACTCATTTTTAAAAAATAAATAAATAAGCGCCATTGGCAGGCGAGTTAACTGAAGTGACGTCACTTCAGGAATTTTTCTACGTAGACCTGGTCACAGCCAAATCCGGCTTGGTTTCGTGGCTCGGGAGGCCCGGGAAGAGTGGCAGATGGTGGTGGGAAGGGGTCGTCCCCTCCTGCTGCCTGGGAGAACGGCCGACCAGCTGCCGAGCCATAGCGGCCTTTATTAACAGATAGCCAACGACCGTCCGCTCTGCAAGATGGTGCCGGGGGATATACTGCAGCTGCAGGCTATACCCCGATACATCCACTTCCTCCTACTGACCTACTGGTATGGCGGTTTGCGCGAAGTGGTTAAACACGCACAAACCCTTAAAGTGGATGTAAACCCTCACATATATTATGTGGAGAGAACAGCCTCAGATGATACACAGATGAAACATATTCTACATAAGTTTTACATGTATAGCCATCTGCTGTCTTCAGCTTGCTGTATTCTTTTGAATTCTTACATCAGGTTAGAATTTTCACTTCCATATTCAGCAGTAGGGGTGTAGTCTTGGCTTACACTGGGAAACAGCTGATTGGAGGAAAGGCACACACACCCCCACCCCACATTTGCAGAACAACGAAGATACTTTCAGAGCTGTGCATTGATGAGACAAGCTCTCTGCTAATCTCTTTATAGCAACCTTCCCCAACACACTTTCAGCTGCTTTCATCTGCTGTCTCAAAGAACTTGTCAGAAGTGATCATGCTGATAACAGAAGAATGAAACAGCAGAAACACGTGGAACTTGGGGAGAGCGAGAGAGGATAAGACTACAAAAATATGTGCTTAGGTCAAATTTCGTGAATTGGGTTTACATCCACCTTAAAGAACATAAACGTTTAACCACTTAAGGACCCCCTACCGACTATATACGTCAGCAGAATGGCACGTACGTCGCCTTTAAGAGCCCAGCCGTGGACATGCGCACGTGATCAGGTCTGAAGACGCCAATTTTGTTTGGGAGCAATGTCACACGACCGCGCAATTGACAGTTAAAGCGACAGTGCCGAATCTCAAAAAGTGGCCTGGTCTTTAAAGGGGTTGTAAAGGAAAAACATTTCCCCTAAATAGCTTCCTTTACCTTAGTGCAGTCCTCCTCCACTTACGTCATCCTTCCATTTTGCTTTTAAATGTCCTTGTTTCTTCTGAGAAATACTCAAATCCTGTTCTTCTGTCTGTAACTACACACCGTAATGTGAGGCTTTCTTTCTGGTGTGGAGAAAGCCTCTTGAGGAGGCGAGAAGGATAGTCAGGACGCCCACTAACACAGCTCCTTTCTCTATCTGCAAAGTTGAGAGTATCCCGACTTGCCTGCTCGCCCCCTCTCCCCTCAAGAGGCTTTTTCCACACCAGGAAGAAAGCCTCACATTACGGTGTGTAGTTACAGACAGAAGAACAGGATTTGAGGATTTCTCAGAAGAAATAAGGACATTTAAAAGCAAAATGGAAGGATGAGGTAAGGGAAGGAGGACTGCACTAAGGTAAAGGAAGCTATTTACGGAAAAAATGTTTTCCTTTACAACCCTTTTAAGCTGCATAATGGTCCGGGGGCTTAAGTGGTTAAAGACTATATACATTTAAGACAAAAAAAATAAAAAAAAATACAGATTCTTACAGCAGGTTCGGTCTCAGGGGGCGTTGGCCTATTCTCCTCTTCCTCTGCAGTCACAATGTTATCCTGTTCCATCTCTCCTCCTCCAGTGATCTGCATTTGTTGCTGTACCCTGTAGTATTCTTCCTCTAGAGCTTGTCTCTCCTCTTCCAGTCTTCTCAGTAACTCCAGCTGTTCCATCTTTTGTCGCTCCAGGCCTTGCATCTGGAAAAACATTACATGAGTTCAGCCCATCTGAAAAAATAAATGGCTCTTGTGATCCACTGCAAATCACTTTTTTTTTTAGAGGGGCAGCAAACAATGCTGCACATGTCAAGGAGGCATTAAAAAGTAGTGACTGAATAATTTTTACATATCCAAAGTGTACACTGATCTCAACATATAGAAAGATTGTCATATCTGTACTTTTTTCACAACACACCTGTAACCAATTCAATATGCTTACATCCGTATTGCTCAGAGACTCTGCTGGACCTCTAAAATGAAGAAGTCTGTTTTTATCTGTGCTTTTATGAAGGAAGTGCAGCCTGCATATGTATCACGCAGAGGTGTGAGGCTCTACACTATATGGCCAAAAGTTTGAGATGATTGAGATATCTCTAAGCTCACTGGAAATCAAATTTCTAAACCACAAGCATGAAAAATATTCCCCCCTAACCCCTTCATGTTGACAGTATGGAAATATGCGGCCTCACTGGACTGGGTTTTTTCCTTGAGGCCACATATCTGGGTATATGTTTTTGTGCTAGGAGCGGCCTGCACACTGCGCCTACAGCACAGAGACCGGGGTCTCAGCAGGACCCCTGGGTACTGTACTAAAAACCGGGGACTCCTGGTTCCGAGTTATCTGATCGATGCGATAGCCTCAGACTGACTAGAACAGTGATCAGTCACTATAAGATTGTATGCTGTAGCATTAAAGTGGTTGTAAAGGCAGAAGGTTTTCTATCTTAAGACATTCTGTGTGCAGCAGCCCCCCTAATACCTACCTGAGTCCCATCTGAATAAAGCAATGTTACACAGACTCGGCTGCCCAGAACAGCCTCCTCATTGGTTCTCGCTGCTGTTAAAGTCAGTGAGCCAATGAGGAGAGGATGAGGGGGAGGGGCCGAGCCGAAGCTCTGCGTCAATGGACACAGGGTGCTGGAGTTTGGGTGCCCCCATAGCAAGCACTCAACAGGAGGAGAAGAGGAGGATTTGGGCTGCTCTGTGCAAAACCACTGCACAAGGCTGGCAAGTATAACAGGTCATTTTTAACAAAAAATAAAACAAGTTCTTTATTTAAAATTTATTTTTTTTTCCCCTGAAACCTCCCTCTTAAAATGAAGGTGTGCATTATAAGACGATAAATACGGTAAGAGACAGTTTTCTTTTCGATTTTTTTTGGTGGTTAAGTATAAATTTTGTGCATCTCACATCCACAGGTCAGGAAATAAGCACCTTGTTACAACAGACACTGATTCTTCACTCATTAAAATGGTGTGCAGGAACTTGGAATTGTATTCTTTCCAGTAACTTCCCAGCTGTGAGCAGTACAGGCACAGAATAAATATATATATATATGTCACCTCCTTCCTCCTCTCCGTCTCCATTCTGATGAGTGCAGCTTGCTCCTGAGGATGCAGGAGGATAGAATTTCCAGCCAGAACAGTGTTATCCGTCACGTCTTTAGCTTCTAAAGGCAAAAAGAGATCAAAGAGTGGCTTTACATGTCTGAAATAATACATCAAACTGGAAGGAAGTTTCCAAGGTGGAAAGAGGAAAGTTAAATGCGGTTCTTGGGGAAATTAAGTACAGAATACAAAAAGTGAGAGTTTATCACAGCAAGCCCAACACAAAAAGCTTTTTGGTGGTATTTGAAAAAAAAAATAAAAAAAATCAGTTTAGGCCAATATGTATTCTTCTACATAAGTGTTTATTGATTGGTTTACACAAAAGTTATAGCAGCTACAAAATAGGGGAAGTTTTATGGGATTTTTTTTTATGTAATGGCAGCGATCCGCGATTTTTATTGTGACTGCGACTTTATGGCGGGCACAGCGAACACTTGACACATTTTTGGGACCATTGTCATTTTTACAGCGAACAGTGCCAATACACAGATTACTGTAAAAATTACACTGGCAGTGAAGGGGTTAACCACTAGGTGGCGCTGCAGGGGTTAAGTCAGTACTAGGGAGCGATTCTTACTGTTAGGGGCGTGGCTACACGTGACATGTCACTGATGACCGTTCCCGATCACGTGGAACAGCCATAAGTGACAGTGTCACTAGACAAAATAGGGGAATACCTCGTTTACAAAAGGCATCCCCCTGTTCTGCCTTTGCGGACCGCAATCGCGGGCCACACGTGAACATAGTGTTCCCGGGACCCGCGAGCATGCTCACGAGGCATATGGCAGACACACACACGGACACACACACACACACACAAAAACCTTAAACGGAATCCCAGTCGTAAACACGATAATATTGTTGGCAAGGGATTGTCCGATGACAGACTGATGTCCTAAAAATTGACCATCGGTGCGCTCCATTTGACAATTGTACATCTTTCAGCCAACAAAATGGTAAATGACAGGCTAGTAAATTTTCGACGGACAGTGGCTGCATGTCATTTTCGTATGGTCAGTACACAAATCCGTCACACAAAAGTCGAAAGTACAAACACGCATGCTCGAAATCAATGCTCTCCAAAACACAAAATTAGCAGAAGGTGCCCAAAGGGGGCGCTCAAGAGCTGAAATTTCTAGTAGTACATCAGTACGTTTTTGTTTGTGGCAGACAATTGTGTAACTTTAGTAAAACACCACAAGATCCTGGAATATGCCCTTTGGACAAAAATCAGACACAAACTCGGTAGGCCAACAATCGTACCGTGTGTTTACGAGCCTTTAATTTGTAGGGTTCAAAATTGAGTTGGCCCACCCTTTGCAGCTATAACAGCTTCAATGCTTCCAGAAAGGCTCTCCACAAGGTTTAGGAGTGTCTATGGGAAGGTTTGACCATTCTTTCAGAAGCCTAATTGTGAGGTCAGGCACTGATGTTGGATGAGAAGGCCTGGCTTGCAGCACCCACTCTAATTCATACCAAAAGGTGTTACATCGGGTTGAGTCAAGTTCCTCCACCCCAAACTCAATCATCCATGTCTTTATGGACCTTGCTTTGTGCACTGGTGTGCAGTCAGTGGCGGTGCGTCCATAGGGACGCTGGAGCGCCACCCCCTCTGGATTGGATCGCTCACAGCCAGTAAAATAGATTCATACACTGTATGAATCTGTATATTTTCGCCGCTGCCGCCCACTATTCAGCTGACCGGACATTGAGCGCCGGTCAGCTGAATAGCCGCAGCTGACTGGCTTTGTGGAAGTGTCGCTGGCTCTGATAGGCTTTCCGAGTACAGCCCTGAGGCCCTAGTCGGCTTCCTGAAGCTTATCCTCGGGACGTACCGGCCGTGCGCTCCGAGGATAAGACTGACAGGCGTCTCAGCCAATCAGGTAATCTGATTCTGGTAATCAGTAACCGGACTGGCTGAAGCGTCATCGAGGGCGGGACGAGGGACGGTAGAAGCCAGAAAGGTAAGTGCCAGGGGGGTACGGTGGCTGCAATTTTTTTTTTTTGCACCCCCCCAAAAATGTTTAGCACCAGCCGCCACTGTGTGCAGTCATGTTGGAACAGGAAGGGGCCATCCCCAAAAACTGTATCCACAAAGTTGGTAACATGAAATTGTCCAAAATGTCTTAGTATGCTGATGTCTTAAGAGTTCTCTTCACTGGAACTAAGGGGCCAAGCCCAACCCCTGGGAAACAACCCCACATTATAACCCTCCCGCCACAAAATTATTTTCAGTCAAGTCGATTTAAAATCATGATTTAACCAACTTGCTTACTGGGCACTTAAACCCCCTTCCTGCCCGGGACCAATTTTCAGCTTCCAGCACTGTCACACTTTGAATGACAACTGTGCAGTCAAACAACACTGTACCCAAATTAAAAAGTTTTTTTTCCCCACAAATAGAGCTTTCTTTTGGTGGTCATTATTACACTGCTGGGTTTTTTGCTTTTATTGTTAATGAACGAAATTGGTATAAAATTTGGAAAACGGGTCATTTTTCTCCTTCATTGGCAGACACTGATAAGGCGGCACTGGCGAACAGCGATATGCACTGACAGGTGGAACAGATGTGGCTGTGCCTCTTGAAGAATGTCCCTTTCACAAAAGCCGGGGGTCAGCTTTTTTTTCCTTGCTGTCAAGAGTGAAAAAAAAAAAAAATGACTCATCTTCTGATTACATCACGTGATCAGCTGACCATGTGGTAAGGGCCTGGGACTCAGATCACAGAGCATGCAAAAGGGGTGGACATCATGACGGTGTGCCGGGAAAGTAGGTCCGCTAGGTAGCCATCATTCAGCAATAGCGCAGAGGTGAAGGAGTTACATCACTAGTAAAAAAAACTTGATTTAAATAAACTCGATTTAAATCATCATTTTTAAAAGAGCAACTGTCACCTCTGTCCCACACCGGCTCCTCTGACCCGCTGTTGACTCACTGACCGTCCCATTCACTTTAATGGGGTGGCTGGTGATGCGGCAGTGACAAGGGATGGATGTGGCGGCAGCAGGTGAGTGGATGCTGCTAACACACACTGCCATGATGGATCTGAAATGACAGGTGCTCTTTAAATGCAAGGACTTATTTTAGCTGGTAGTTAGAATCTTTAATATTTTCAAACAAAAGGAAGGTTTCCCCATTTAGAATAATAAGCTATCAAATCAGTAAAAAAGCGATATCAGAACTGATTCAATCATACAGTTTGTAGCGTACACAGATTTGCAAAACAATGGGATAAAGGAATATTCCTGAACTTTGGTTTATCTTTTTATAGTTACTGTGAAATTGTGTGAATGGGAGTAATGCAGTGCATGTTATGCAGAGCTAGGATTTATTGAATGAATTTACCAAAAAATGTAAATATTGCACAATATACAACCTCAATTTCATGCTGAATAAACTAAATTATTAATTCATCTTAAATAGAAAACCATCTTAGATGGAGAAAAGCTTTTTTTTCTCCTTTCTTATAAAATGTATATATATATATATATATATATATATATATATATATATATATATATATATATATATATATATATATATATATATATATATATATACACACATATATACACACATATATATACACACACACACACTACTGCATAGAGTCCTGAACTCAACACGATAGAACACCTTTGTGGTGAATGATTGCTGATACTGGGAGCCTGGCCTTCTCCATATCAGTGCCTGACCTCACAAATGCACTTCTGGAAGAATGGACAGACATTCCCATAGACACACTCCTAAACCTTGACAGCCTTCCCAGAAGAGTTGCCAACTCAATATTGGACCCTACAAAATAAGACTGGAATGCCATTAAAGTTCGTGTGTGTCCCAATACTTTTGACAACATAATGTATACACACACACACACACACACACACTTAAAAAAAAAAAAATCACTGCACAGGAGGTGTGTGGGGATATAGATGCTAAGTTGCTCCCTCCTGAGCCATAACTGTAATTGCTTAGCCAAGCTGGAGGACCGGCTGAACCACCAATGATACTTAATGATGTAGACAGGTATAGATTACCTCTAGCATCAGGCTTGTTATCCTCCAATTGAACGTGTGCTGCATTCTCCATTGGCAATGATCCTGACTCCAGAGTGTCACTTGCTGTCTCTGCATCACTCTTAGCACTCCATTGGTCCTTCTGTGTTCTTATCCGGTTCAACAATCTCCTCAGCACCAGTCGAGACGGAGGTTCTCTGGCTTCTACAAAATATTGCAATTTTCAGAAACTAAGAAAACTGCACTTTTACCAAGCAGATTACAAGCTGCTTCATGTCAGAGATTTCTATAACCACTTAAGACCCGGACCTTTATGCAGGTAAAGGACCTGGCCAGTTTTTGCAATTGGGCACTACTTCGCTTTAACTGACAATTGCGCGGTCGTGCGATGTGGCTCCCAAACAAAATCAGCGTCCTTTGTTTCCCCCACAAATAGAGCTTTCTTTTGGTGGTATTTGATCACCTCTGCAGTTTTTATTTTTTGCGCTTTAAACAAAAATAGAGCGACTATTTTGAAAAAAAAAAAAAAAAAAAGCAATATTTTTTTAACTTTTTGCTATAATAAATATCCCCCAAAAAGATAAAAAAAAAACGTTTTCCCCCCTCTGTTAGGCCGATACGTATTCTTCTACCTAATATATATATATATATATATATATATATATATATATATATATATATATATATATAAAAATATATCACAATAAGCGATTATCGATAGGTTTGCGCAAAATTTATAGCGTTTACAAAAATTGGGGATCGTTTTTTTTTTTTACTACTAATGGCAGCGATCAGCTTTTTTTGTGACTGCGACATTATGGCGGACACATCGGACAATTTTGACACATTTTTGGGACCAATTGCAGTTTGGGAGTTAACCACTAGGGGGCGCTGTAGGGGTTATGTGTGACCTCATAACCTGTTGAGTTCAGAATCAACAAACAGCAACCAGTTCTCCACAGATACCCTGGAATACAATGTGGAAAATAACCACACAACTCAGGTAGTCCAAGATATTCTGAATGTCCATTATTTTCTGGCTCAATCTGTGCCCAAAAGTGACTCCCGTTACACCTAGTTAGTAAATCAGTGTGCCCACTAATCTCCAGTTTGAGCCAACAATACTGCCTCTATTGCACTAAAATCCCATCAGTGTTGTCAGCCCATCCCAGTTCTTTTCTTCTTGACTACACAACACCCTGCCGCCCCCCCCCCCCCCCTTTCCGGAAAACTCCACCACATCCAGAGGCGGCATGTTCCTGCCAGTATCATGTCCAGAGATGGTCTATGGGTGTTACAACATCAGGAACAGTCCATTCACAAGATCGCTAGCATGCGGGGAAGACAGGTCTGGCGGGGAACAGTTTTGCGGTCGGTTTTCCCTTGAGTTCTTTCAACTTTAACAGCTCAACAGGTTCACCTTAAATTATATCAACCACATGGAATATGTGAACCCTACTAACAACCAAAATGCTTTAGAAGAATTTTCTTACAGACCTTGGTGGTCTTCTGAAACCGGACCCATTTCAGATGTAGCTTCTGGCTCCACAGACAAATCAAGGTCTCCGTCAATACTTGCAACAGTGGGGTCTGGGAGAGGTTGGGGTTTGAGATGCAGGACCATGTCTCCCCTCATTTCTTACAAAGAGAAAAAAAAAAAGAAGGTTCAGAACACTGTATATTTATTTAAAAACAGAGGGCTCAACATTTGTTATTTGATGCATTTAAAAGGACATGCCTAAAAAACAGTAACCTATCTTGTCAGAGAGCTCCACTCGGACCAGTTACTGCACATTTGATGGCCATTGGCCTTTGACTGGTCCCTGGACAACTCAAACTGCAGGCTGAAGTAAAACATTACATAATAGAGAAGAATAATACACTATAAAATCTAGAGTGGGTGACTGGTGACAAAGGGAAGGCAAATGCATTAAAAACTTTCTTCAGCTCTGTGTACAAAGGAGCATGGGGGAGCTCATATCCATAATGGGGATGGTAGCGACACAGCCGCAAAATGATCCAGAAGTATTTAGACAGAATTAAGGTGGATAAAGCACCTGGACCAGATGGCATCCACCCGCAAATCCTAAAAAAAAAATAAAAAAAAATTGAGCTCTGTCATTTCAAGGCCATTTTTTCTAATATTTTAGGGACTCATTAAATGACGGGAATAGTACCACTGGATTGGTACAGTGCCAATGTGGTGCCCATATTTAAAAAGGGGATCAAAGTCTTTACCAAGTAACTATAGACCTGTCAGTTTAACTTCTATAGTGGGGAAGACAATGGAGTGTTAAATAAAAAACATATATGAGTTCTTGCTGTTTTTTTTATGAGGTGGCAAGTAAAACCTTGGACAGAGGGGTGGCTGTGGTATAGTTTATTTCTTGTTTCTAGAGCAGGGCTGGACTGTAGTCCGTGAGAGAATGCCTCAGGTTTGGTGGTCAGTGGAAGAAAAAAAATAAAAAATTACAGTGCACTTGTGGTAAATAAAAGGAGGCTTATTCGCCCATCACTGGTATTAGCTGGAGGGATAGTGCCTCACCATTGGCGTCAGTGAAAAAAATAGTGCTGGAAGGAATAGTAAGTACCACATAGTTGGGGGGTCAGTGGGGTTGTCACTGGGAAAAATAATACTACCACATTGTTGATGCACGAAGAGGAATTAGGGCCCTACTGTTGGTGTCCATAGTCGGAAGTTTCCCAAGAGCCACATAAAAGGCAAACAAAGGGCCGCATCTGGTCCATGGGCCACCGTTTGGAGAACACTTTCTAGGGTGAAGGTTTGTCTGTTTGTCTGGGCAGCACAGTGGTCCAGTGAGTAGCACTTTCGCCTAGCAGCAAAAGGGTCGCTGGTTCAAATCCCGACCACGACACCATCTGCCTGGAGTGTGCATGTTCTCCCTGTGTCTGTGTGGGTTTCCTCGAGGTACTCCGGTTTCCTCCCACACTCCAAAGACATGCTGGTAGGTAAATTGGATCGTCCAAAAATTGACCCAGTATATATGTATATATGCGTGTATGACCATAGCGTGTCAAGATCTTACGGGGTAAAAATGACTGCATCAGCCTAGCTGACACTGGCTGGAAAAAGCGCCCAGAGGCGATTCAGTTTGCATGCGTTGCGCTATACAAGTCATTCATTCATTCAAGTTCTAAGCAAGCTCCACAATCATATTTTATGTGTTTATAAAACTAATCCCAATGTGTCTCACAGAGGCCTTATACACACACAGGTGCTGAGGCCTGTATACTGTGATTGGGGCGTTTGTTTATGCAATATGAGATGCCAAGTGCTGCAGGCAATCCATATGAATGTATGGGAATGAAGCAGCTGCATTGACACTCACATTCTCATGCACACCTGCATGCCAGCCAAATTAGTGGCCGTTAGAGCAGCCGCTGCATCCCCATATAGTTACATTGGTTGCCTGCAAGCATCACCTGGCAGCTCAAGCTGCATCAACACACGTCCCATTCATGGTCTACAGCACCTATGTGGAGGCAGCCAAACAACTCTTTTTGTACAACCAAAATGCCACTGGTGTCATGTGCGGCAAGTGACAGCATTTAACCTTCTTTCATGGACATCCACATCCCATCCCACACTCTGTGGACTGGCAGTTACCCAAAAAAATATTCATTTTGTTTCAGCAACAAATAGTACCAGTTACTTACCGGTAGCTGGATTTCTACGATGTCTTACAGGACGGCACTGTGAGAGTAGACTGGCTCACCTGACAGGAAACACAATCAAAAATGAAGTTTAAAAGGCCCCACCCCTCCCGTGTGCCTCAGTTTAAGATAAGTAACCGCTCTTTAGAACACGGTATAAACAGAGACTAAGAAAAAAGGAGGAATATAGATAGAAGTAAAAGGGGAGGGAAGTAGGCCTGCCGTCCTGTAAGACATCGTAGAAATCCAGCTACCGGTAAGTAACTGGTACTTTCTCCCTCGTCTTCCAGGACGGCACTGTGAGAGAGAAGCAAGTAATCTTCAGGCCTACCTTAGGGTGGGACCACCGTCTGTAAGACCTTCCTACCAAAACTCAGGTCTTGAGGAGACAGTAGTTCGACTCTATAATGTCTGATGAACGTATTCCGGCTGGACCAGGTTGCCGCTCTACAGATCTGTTCTATGGAAGCTCCTGCCCTTTCTGCCCAGGAGGTTGCCAGAGAACGCGTGGAATGAGCCTTAATAACAGGAAGTGGTTTACCTGCCTGTGTGTATGACAAAGAGATAGCCTGCCTAATCCATCTGGAGATGGAAGCCTTAGTTGCCTGTTGGCCCTTTTTCTGGCCTGAAAAATTAACTAAAAGGTGAGGGGAAGATCTGAACTCGCTAACCCTCTCTAGGTAAACTAAAAGGCAGCGTCTTACGTCCAGACAATGGAAAGTGGTTTCCTTTTCATTGCTGGGATTTGCGCAAAAAGAAGGAAGTATAACTTCCTGAGACCTATGGAACCTGGTTGCCACCTTGGGAAGGTACAGAGGATCCTGAGTCAAAATAACCCTATCTTCAAAAACCCGCAGAAAGGGTTCTTTGATAGAAAAAGCATGCAAGTCTCCAACTCTCTTGGCAGACGTGATGGCTAACAAAAAAGTAAATTTAATCGTAAGAAATTTTATAGAAATGCTGTCTATAGGCTCAAATGGTGCCTTAGTCAGCTGTTCCAGGACCAGGGGAAGATCCCATGAGGGGACCCTGGAAATCTGTATAGGAGAGAGTCTGTCCCTGGCTGTCAGGAACCTCTTGATGAGGGGTTCCGCTGAGAGGCTCTTCTCCAAAAAATATGATAAAGCTGCCACCTGGACTCTTAGAGTTCTAGTAGCTAAGCCTAATTCCACGCCATCCTGAAGAAACTCCAGGATGTCGGGAGTCTTGGGAGAAGAGATCCGCTTAGCGGTGCACCAATTCCAAAAGACTGTCCAGACCTTTGTGTAGATGTGTCTGGTGACTTTCTTGTGGCTGGATAGTAGGGTATCTATGACTCTATCCGAGCAGCCCTTCTGTTGCAAGTTCCGCCTTTCAATAGCCATGCCGTCAGGCTGAAGAAACCTGGGTTCGCATGAAAGATCGGCCCTTGCCGCAGGAGATCCGCTCGGAGAGGCAGGGGAAGCGGGGGGGCTAGAGACCAGAGCTTCAGAATGGGAAACCAGGATCTCCGGGGCCACCAAGGAGCGATTAAGATTAATTTCGTCTCCGCGGAGGCCAGCTTTTGTAAGATCCTTGGGATCAGATTCAGTGGGGGAAAAGCGTAAGCCAGACGGAAATTCCAGTCCTGGGCCAGCGCATCCACCCCCTGGGAACCCGGTCCCTGGACCAGGGAAAAGAATTTGTTCACCTTTCTGTTTTTCCTGCAGGAAAAAAGATCTATGTCCGGGACCCCGAACCGTCGACAGATCCAGTCGAAGGTTTTTTGGCATAATTCCCACTCTCCCTGACAAACGGGTTGACGACTCAGAAAGTCGGCCTCCAAATTGGTGGCTCCTTTTATGTGGATTGCCTGAATAGAGGGTACTCTCTGTTCCGCCCAACCCAGGATCTCCAGGGAGAGTGTCAGGAGGGACTGGGACTTGGTGCCCCCCTGTCTGTTGAGAAAGGCGACTGTTGTAGCATTGTCGGAAAGGACCAGGACGTCCTTGTCCTGAATTCTTCCTTCGAACGCCCTCAGAGCTTCTCCCACTGCCAGTAATTCTCGGTAGTTGGAGGAGGTCCGCCTTTGATGATGATCCCAGGATCCCTGAGCCCGTAGTTCTTGTACATGGGCTCCCCAACCCCAAGCACTGGCGTCCGTAGTGACCTTCAGTGGATCGGTCTGACTCCACGGACGGCCCCTCAAGAGGTTTTGGCGGTGGAGCCACCACTCTAGGGAGTCCTTGACTAGGATCGGGACCCTGACCCGGGAATCGAGAGTGTCCTCCTTTCCGTTCCAGGCGGAGAGGAGGAACCTCTGAAGTGGTCTTGTGTGCAATTGGGCCCAGGGGACCGCTGGAATGCAAGCGGTCATCTGACCCAACAGCTTCATGATCTCTCTGAGGGAGGGATTTTCTGCAGCCACTAAAGACCCGATCGTCGTCACAAGCCTCTGGAACTTCTCTTGGGGAAGAAAAAGTTTCTTCTCTCGGGAATCTATGATAACCCCCAGGTATACCTTCCGCTGTTCCGGTAGAAGGGAGGACTTTTGCTTGTTGATTATCCAACCAAGCGTCTCCAGAGTGGTCATGACGACGGTCAGGTCCGAAAGGAGCTGATCCTGACTTGGGCTGAAAAGCAGGAGATCGTCTAAATAGGGGACGAGGGAGACCCCCTTCAGATGTAGATGAGCCATTACCTCCGCCAGGATCTTCGTAAATACCCTTGGGCTGGAGGCCAGACCAAAAGGGAGGGCAGCAAACTGCCAATGCTGAATTCCCTGTGCGGAGGCGAGGGCAAATCTCAGAAACCTCTGATGTCCCGAAAAAATCGGGACATGCAGGTAGGCGTCCCTCAAATCTATGGTTGCCATAAAGACGCCCTCTAACAAAAGACTCCTGAGGCTGTGAACGCTTTCCATCCGGAATCTTTTGTAGAGGAGATGGGAGTTCAGAGGTCTCAGATTGATTATCAGTCTGAACTTGCCGTCCGGCTTGGGAACCACAAAAATGTGGGAGTATACTCCCTGACCTTGTTGGTCTGGCGGGACTGGGATTATGACCCCCTGTTCCGCCAGACTTGTAATATTCTGGGAGAGGCCTACAGCTTTGCTGGAGTCCCTTGGGAGGTGGGTGAGGAGAAAGGCCGGGGGGGGGAGCTCTCTGAACTCTAAGTGGTAACCCTCCCTGATTATCTGCAGGACATGGGGACTCTGGGTTATGTTCTCCCAGGCTGGAAGAAACCTGGCGAGCCTGCCCCCCACCTTCCCGTCATTTGGTGTCCTTTCCGGATGGTTTGGGATTGGCAAAAAGGATCCCCCCCTTTGGTCTATCTTTACCAAAGGACCAACGACGACTGGTGGATTGTCCTTTGTCCGGGGCCGGAATCTTTCTCTGGCTGGGACGAAAGGACCGCTTCCTAGTCTGCCTAGGTTTTGAAGGGAACTTATTCCCCTTCTCAGAAGACCTGGACAAAGCCTGATCTAAGGCTTCCCCAAACAAGAGGGAACCCTTGAAGGGGAGAGCACATAGACGGCGTTTTGAAGCAAGATCACCCCTCCAAGTCTTTAGCCAGACGGCCCTCCTAGAGGCATTAATGAGTGCCCCAGTTTTGGCTGAGGCGCGAATGGTTTCTACCGCTGCGTCTGCCAGGTAGGCCACTGCCCCGCTAATAAGTTGGAGGGAATCTCGTATCTCCTTAGTCTTGGAAGAATTGGGGATATGGTCTAGAAGTTTTGAAGTCCAGGCGTCGGCATTTCTTGCCACGCAGGCTGAGGCCAATGCAGGACCAAGGGAGGCTGCATTGGCTTCCCAAGCTCTACGGAGAGAAGTGTCGGTACACCTATCCATGGCATCCTTTAGACTGCCTGAGTCCTCAAAGGAAAGGTCCGACTGTTTTGAGACCTGTGCCAAGGAGGCATCAAGCTTAGGGACCCTAAAAAAGGTGTCTACTACCTCCGTTTTAAAGGGACAGCGGCGTTTCCAAGTTTTGAAACTAGGTAAGCTCTTTTCAGGTTCTGCCCACTCCCCGAGGATAATGTCCTTTAGTGACTGATGGACCGGGATGGTCATGGTTTGAGGTTTTATTAAACCCCTGTACATCCTGTCCTGGGCTGAGACCTGCTCTGCTGGTTCTTGAATGTGCTCTGTAGCATAGATAGCCGCTAAAAGACCCTCCATATCATCAGAAGGAAACATATATTTTCCTGTCCTGGTATCCTCCTCCTCCTCCTCTTCCTCCTCCTCTGCCTGGCTGTCAACCAGGGATTCACTACGTAAGGCTAACTCGGACTCCTCAGAATCCGAGGGGTACATTCTACGAGCCTGTAGTGGTACAAACGGACGAGAGGTTGAAGAGGATTCCTGGGAGGAGGGGCCCGGAACCGGAGAATCAATGTTCTTTCTACTTAGGGAAGATTGAAACTCCTTTAGGGTAGATAGCATTTCGGTCTGAACCGAGAGAAATTGCTTCATGATCTGTGAGGTTTCCTTCCCTGTAAGCTTACAGATGCACCTAGAACAAAATGGCTTGTTATGCTCAACTGGTAACTTGTCATTGCAATTGCCACATCTCCTAACACGTTTAGGAGGCTTAGCCACTCTGCTGGCCTCCCCCTGGGCAACAGGGTCTTCACCTAAACATATCAGGGAAAAACATATGCCCATTAGCCTTCACCTCTTAGGATTAGGAGAGGGGGGGGGGGGGGGGGGGGGGGGGGGAGGACAACAAACCCCCTATGAAAAAGGAAGGACTCACCCTTGGTGGTTTCCTCTGCAGCCATAGGAAAACGACGGTCCTCCTCCATAGTCGCGTGCGCCGAGGAGAGGTCTTCCATGGATACGCTCTGAGACCGCCAGGCCCCTCTATCTCCCCCTGGCTGCTTTATCGTGTGCCCCGATCGCCTGCAGCGTCTGTCCGGTGGGGGCCGCCATCTTGCCGCGCGGGAGCGGAATGACGTCACGGCGCCGTGCGCGTCATCAACAGGCGCCCGGATGCTAATGGCGCCGCTCGGAGCGGCGCCTAACCACCCGCCATGCGGTCCGGCGAACCCCCGGATGGAGCCAGCAGGAAGGGGGAGGCCTTCGTCCAACCTCCAAGGTAGGAACCAGGCGGGGGGAGAGAGGATGTGGCCTCTTCGGAGCACTGGAGAGCCCTGCCCTCCTAGGAGGCTCCGGCGTCCAGGGGAGTCTGTGACTTCTCCTGTTCTCCCCTGGACTAAGATGAAGGGGAAACCCCCCGGGGGGTAGCAAGCTACACCGGACCCAACGGCACCCAGTACCTGCGGTCCGGGCTCCGGGGGGGGGACCACCAGCCCCAGGCCTTAGGTCACAAGAAAAAAATAAACGTTTCGCTGAAAGGGAAACACAATCAGAACTGAGGCACACGGGAGGGGTGGGGCCTTTTAAACTTCATTTTTGATTGTGTTTCCTGTCAGGTGAGCCAGTCTACTCTCACAGTGCCGTCCTGGAAGACGAGGGAGAAATTATATTTATCATTTCCATCATAACATTTTATGCTGAAACACTTTTGAGTATTCATAGAAAATAGACAAAAATGTGTGTGTGTAAACTCATATGATATACATCTGCTGAATACACTTATATAAAAGAGTGTTTACGTTAGTTTATAGGATGAGGGGTTATTCTTACTGGTGCCTTTGGTGTACATGTCCTCAAAGGCAGACTCCAGCTCCCTCTGCCAATCCTCCTTGATCTCTGCCCGTCGGTAGGCCGGCTCAAACAACTGCGGAGGCATTTGGGAAACAATCTCTCTTCTACGACCAAGATCTTCCTGCTGCATCTGCTCCAGCTCTTTCATCAGCCTGTCCCGATCCTAGAGGTAAACATCAGTACATCTAATTTATTAATGTCTGGCCAAAGTAATGCAAAGGTTCTGTCATTGGGGGGGAAAAAAAACAAAAAAAACACACTGCATATAGTTACATAGTCAGGTTGGAAAAAAAGACAAGTCCATCTAGTTCAACCATAAATGAAATAAATATTGTACAATCCCATATACCCAATTCTATACTAACAGTTGATCCAGAGGAAGGCGGAAAAAAAAACCCAGCAGAGCATGATCCTATTTGCTACAGCAGGGGAAAAAAATCCTTCCTGATGCCCAGAGAGGCAAATCGGATTTTCTCTGGATCAACTCTACCTATAAAATGTCAGTACCCAGTTATATTATGTACATTTAGGAAAGTATCCAGGTCTTTATAAAGCAATCTGCTAAGCTGGCCAGAACCACCTCTGGAGGGAGTCTGTTCCACATTTTCACAGCTCTTACTGTAGAGAAGCCTTTCTGTATTTGGAGATTAAATCTTTCCCTCTAAACATAAAGAGTGCCCCCTTGTCTTGTGTTGACCATGAAGTGAAAAACTCCAAGTTCACTATATGGACCCCTTATATATTTATATATTTATACATGTTGATCATATGCTCTTGAGTGAATAAATTCAGTTCCTCTAATCTTTCCTTAGCTGAGCTCCTCCATGCCTCTTATCAGTTTAGTTGCCCTTCTCTGCACTTTCTCCAGTTCAGATATCCTTTTTGAGAACTGGTGCCCAAAACTAAACTGCATATTCCAGATGAGGTCTTACTAATGATTTTCTACAGGGCCAAAATGATCTCTCTGGAGTGCACACCTCTCTTAATACAAGATATAATAAATAGAAAAATACCTGTTGATCCCATCTAAAGTCCCGCGAGTTCCCATCATCTTCATTGTGCCTCTGCTGCTCTAAAACTCAAGGAGCATCTAATAAAACTCTTCGAGCTCAAGGCCCCATTAACACCTGGGCGATTTAAATTGCCGTGGTTCTTCCCACAATTTCAATATAGTGGGGAAAAAAAAAATGGGACGAGTTTTCTTCAATGCCATTACTCCTTAATGGCATCCCAATCACAAAGCGATTTTGCCGTGATATAATCGCACTGCAGTCACGGCATTAAAGAAAAAAATACAAATTCAATGCATGAAGCTTGTTACTCAAAAAAGGAGAAGGAGCTTTTTGTGGGCGAAATTGGTGCGTGTTGCCAAAAACCGCACAGTGATAGGGGTGCCATTAAGAAGTAAAAAAGCATTGCAAACGTGTTGCGCGTTGTGTCACGATTCTAGAATCACCGATACCGCCTGGGTTTCAAATTGCCTAGGTGTGAATGTAGCTGTATATTTTTTGTTACTACTATAACCTACCAACAGAACAATCCAAAACAAATTCTCCTGCTCCAGACAATCGTAGCGATACCACATATGTGTATGTTATTAGTACTTATAGTACAGGCCAAAAACAATAGTGCACATCTTGACTTTTTTTTTTAACACACACACACACACACACACACACACACACACACACACACACACAGTTTAGAAGATATTCACTGTATCAGCACATGTGCCCCGAAGAAACGTCTCACTCGTGTCATTCCTTCAGCTGCTGTGCCGTGCCCGGCGACGTCATCATGGCTCCGGCCAAGCACAGTACTGAAGCCCGCAAACCCGGGAGCAACATTCCGGAGACATGTCGTCTGTCACAGCAGTGTACAGGGAACGTTGCAAGAGTTTCGTATTAAAGGCAAGTATTACATAATGAGCTACTATGCGATGCAGTAGCTCATTATGCCTTTGTCTTGCAGGTTGTAGTTTTTCTTTTCCCTAGCGTTTACAACCACTTTAAGGGGGACAGGTTCCCTTTTTTTGGCGGCGTTGTGAGGTGGGTTTATGGCAGCTAGTTGCTGATATAAGCCCTGGTATTTAACATTAATGTAGTCATGAATATTTACAGTTAGGCATTCAGGAAGTTATTCTTCAAAAGACTTTCCATAAATGCTCAGAATACTGTACATTCACATAGTCACAAATTATTGCCGAGCCGAGGCTTTTGAATAGAAGACAAATCTAATTTTCTGGAGGATTATAAACACACTGCAATACAAAGTAAATGAAATCAAAATAAAACCATATTACTCGCCTCTGTTAGATGCACCATCTTTAAAGCATAAGATCCACGAAGTGCCGCCTTCTCCATCTGTTCTCGCCTCTCACGCTCTTCCTCTTTCTGAAGTGCGTCCAGTCGCTTTGCTTCCTCTACAGCAGCAGTACGAGCATCAGGCTGGTAAAAGACACACGATTATCATAAGTGTCAGCTGCTTACATGGGAGGACAGTAAAAGGGAAATGCTGCAGAGTCTAACCTAAGGCTGCATTCACATCTAGGCGACAAAACGCCTGTCGCCTGACGCTCATGCCGCTGGAGGGGAAAATTCCCATTGATGTCTATAGAGATGGTTCACATCTCTGAAACACCGAACGCCTGGAAAAAAGTCCCGGACCCTTTTTTTCAGGCGACATTGGCGTTTGCCCATAGACATCAATAGAGATAATTTGTAAAAAAAAATAAAAAAAAAATGAACCGAATCGCTGCCGCCTAGATGTGAATGCAGCCTAAATCCTTCATTAGCTGTCATAAGCAATAGCACTTGTTTGCAAAAATGTAACTCTTTCGTCTCCCTTTAAGGAGATTCATCCTCTCTATTTGTTTTGTTTACCATTACAAGTAACAGAAAAAATAAAAAAATTTGGGTTGTCCCCAGAAGGGAACAAATTCAATGAGGATACTAGTTCTGGTTACCTGGGGGTTCCCAAGAAATTCCCTTAATTTGCAAGGATTTAGTCCCACTTCCCATAGCCACACAGGAAGGAAAGGAAAATCTCTGCAATAGGACACAGATGGCGGGGCAAAAAAAATAGAAAAATGTATATATAAAAAAAACAGCGATAATAAATTATAATCACTTGCAGAATTTAGCGATAGCGATCTGTGGGGAAATTCGTCATAAAAAAAAAAATTATGACAGCAAAAATTCTGCAACTGAGCAAATTTCAGTGATTTTGATTTGATTACATTATTGAATAATTTTTACTATAATTATATTATTTGTTATAATTTTTTATAATTATTTATTATATTATAAATTTTTAATAAAAAAAAAAAAAAAAAAAAAAAAATCATACCCGGGATGCCTAAAATCATACAGGGGTTCATACCTCATCCAAAATGAAGAAAACGGTTTTGCCTATACCTCTACTTTAAAGGAACACTAAAGGCTCGTTTTTTATTAGATCAATTGATTGTTGTAAGCTAGAGCATTTAAATATCGCTTACCTCGTTTTTCCTTTTGACCTCCAAAATACAGTAATCCAGGTTTGAAAATGCCATTTCCTGTCTCTCCTCTTTTTGCTTTCCACCAGCACCTGAGCCGTTTTGCATGGTGGAAAGCAGAATGTGCTCACCCCCTCTCTATGACTACAGCCCTGCGTGAAGATGCTCTCTTATCCCTCACAGGCATGGAGGCCAAGCCTAATGGGAACTGTAGTTCCCATTAGGCCATGATGTAGCAAGAATGAATGCGCACCGCAAACCAGGAAGTCAGTGAGAATAATGATTCAGGAGTGACGGAGGTGAATTAACCTCCCTGGCGTTATGATTCTGTCTGGAATTTTGTACCAAAAGCGTTGCAATTGTTTTGCAAGGAAATGTGGTGTTATGTATTATAGGCCTGCAATTCTTAGTAAGTACTTACTTAAATCTATCTAAACAAGAGTCTAATAGGCATCCCGGGTATGATTTTTTTTTTTTTTTTTTTTTTTTTTTATTAAAAATTATAATATAATAAATAATTATAAAAAATTATAACAAATAATATAATTATAGTAAAAATTATTCAATAATGTAATCAAATCAAAATCACTGAAATTTGCTCAGTTGCAGAATTTTTGCTGTCATAATTTTTTTTTTTATGACGAATTTCCCCACAGATCGCTATCGCTAAATTCTGCAAGTGATTATAATTTATTATCGCTGTTTTTTAGCTGCTCTAAAACAATTTTTGCCATAAAGGGACACTTTTGGTTGCTATGGGCAATCTACAGTTTGCAGGGAGAAAGAAAAGTTTTTATTATATAAAATGACATGCAGGGCACTGGGCAGACCACTAGGGACATGGGGGGTGTGTATTTTTTACATACAGTACTGTAATCTATAAGATTACATTGTACTGTATGTAAAGTGTTTGTTTACATTTTTGAATTTGGCGCCGTTCTCCGTCCCCGTGCGACGTAACGTCGCAGGGAACAGAGCTCGGCGGCACACGGGGACGCTGTGTGAATCAAGCGAGCACCCGCTCGCTCACACAGCGGGGATGCATCGCTGGATCCACGGAGAAGGTAATTAAACAGTCTCTGGATTCTGCGAGGCGAGCCCGTGTCTGACACGGGATCAACAATAGTAGCAGCAAATTTTTACCCCGTGTCAGACACGGGAAAACCGCCAAGGAGGTTAAACAGCTCGATTTCAAAAGGTATCAAACTAGTTATAATGCGAAATATTACTTTTTACTTTATCAACTACTGTCAGACTTTAAGAGGAAAATATTTTTGTCTTTACAACCCCTTTAAATGGAGAATCCTGAGCAGCACAGTCAATGCTTTCTGTATTGCCCTGGTTGGTCTGCAGATTTTTGCCTACAGATTACACTATCTTCCAGGAGAGTAAGCATGCGATAAAAACCAAGTTGGCATAATGTGCATTTCATGTCACCTGCTCAGTATCCATTTCTCGATCCACGTAGGCTTCAGGCAAGTGGTAGTGAGACACAGAGAAGTTGTTTACATTGCAGAGTTTTACCAACGGCGGCCTTTTCACAACTTCAAGATTCTGTAATAACAGAGAACATCCAGTCAGCTATAGCAATCATTTCAAAACTAATCATTATTTTAAGTTACTAGCACATTAGTATGTCACTGAAGTCGCACCATTTCCACTTTTGTTCGGTCCCTTGGTTCAATTATGATTCAACGTTTCATTATATTGATCAAAGTCGCACCAAAGCAGTGCAGGTTGCAGCGATTTGAACGGGTGGCATTGAAAGGATGGTGTGCGATTTGTAATGCGAGTTTGAAGTCCAAAGTGGCAAGACAAATCGCACAAGTGTAAATGGAGTCTTACAGAAACATCAGATGATACACACTTTGTTAAAAAGACAAAAACATTATGTTACATTTCTGACCAAAACAAAGTAGAAATAAAATAAAAATAAAAAAAGAAACTTATTTTAGAGAGAAGTTAAAACACTTAAAGGATTACGATTCACATTGGCTTGTTGTGCAATATCTACACCTCAGCCAATCAAAATACAAGGATTAGAGTAGTTAGTTATCGGCACTCCCTGCCATACCTGAATATCCTTGGCTGTAATCTCTTCCTACTTATCAATGACAGTGCCATAAAAAAAAAAAAAAAAAAAAGGCACAAACACTGTATGGGCAAAGTAAATAAAGCACAATGCCATCTAGTTAGTGCTTGTGTACATGGGAGGTACTGCAAAACACAGCAGTATGCATTCAAATACATATCACAGCAAAAAGCTACAGTTAGCCTGTACGATAATAAAAAAATGACCATTTCAAAATCTAATCTGTTAAACGATTAAAAAAAGAAAATTTAATATTTTAGGACTGTTAGTCGATTACAATTTTTAATCACTAATTTTAATTATAACGCACATACAGATCCAACTACTTTTAGCTGATCTCCTTGCATTGCAACTCTGCATTAGTCAGTGTATATAGTGTATACCACATTTACCAAATCACCTGACACTATTTAGTTTCCACAATCCATGACTTGACTTCACACAAAAACGTTTCAAATTCAAACTATAGCACGGACGTAAGTAATTTTTTCTTATTAACCACTTAAGACCCGGACCAATACGCTGCTAAATGACCCAAGGTGTTTTTACAATTCGGCGCTGCGTCGCTTTAACAGACAATTGCGCGGTCGTGCGACGTGGCTCCCAAACAAAATTTGCGTCCTTTTTTTCCCACAAATAGAGCTTTCTTTCGGTGGTATTTGATCGCCTTTGCGATTTTTATTTTTTGCGCTATAAACTAAAATAGAGCCACAATTTTGAAAAAAAAACACAATTTTTTTACTTTTTGTTATAAAAAAAATCAAATAAACTAAATTTTAGTAAAACATTTAGGCCAAAGTTAATTCAGCCACATGTCTTTAGTAAAAAAAAAAAAAATCGCAATAAAAAAAAAAAAAAAAAATAGCTACCTAGCGGGAACAGCGACACTAATACAGCGATCAGAAAAATGATCGCTTAGTGACGCTGGCAATAGGGAGTGAAAAGGTTAATTAGGGCAGTGATCAGGGGGTTAAAACTTTATTAGGGGGGGTGGGGGGGCTATCCTGAACCGAACACTAACTGTTTTTTACACTGCTTAGATCACTGATTAGATCACTGCATTCAGTGACACTGACAGGGGGGTGCGATCACAAGGGGTTAATGTGCCTATGTGAGCGTGTGTCAGTGTTGTGTTGGTGCACACTTACTTGTGATGTCTTCTCTCATCAGCAGCGCTGGGAAACAGCGCTGCGATGAGAGGCGACATCATTTCCTCCTTCCTGTGTAAACAGGAGCGATCGCGGGGGGGGGGGGGGGGGTCGGTGAGGAAATCACGGACATCGCTCCCAGAGGCAGGGGGACCCCCGCACCGCACGAAGGCGGGGACGTAAATTTACGCCCTTGTGCCTGTACGAGCCATTCTGTGGCCGTATATGTGCGTGCGGGGGTCCTTAAGTGGTTAAAGAGGAGTTCCACCCTAAATTTTTACTTTTTTTTTTTAATCCACTCCCCTCCCCCTTACATGCCACATTTGGCATGTAATTTTTTTTTTTTGGGGGGGGGGGGGGGGGGGGGGAGTGGGGGCTTCAGTAGGAGTGGGACTTCCTGTCCCACTTCCTGCTTCCGCCGAGGGGCTGGTTAGGCGATTAAGCCTTAATCGCCTACACCAGCCCCTCCCTGTAGGCGATCACATGGGACACTGACAGGTCCCATGCGATCGCCTCTCCAATCAGCGGCGAGCCGCGCCGCATGCGCAGTGCGGCTCGCGCAGGCGCAGTGGGTGCCCGGCTGTAAAGCCGAAGGCTGTCACGGCTGGGTGCCCACAGTCGGGATGGAGACGCCGGCTTGGGGGGGGAAGAGGAGCAGAGCCCCGGTCGGCTCGTCGCTGGAACGCAGGAGCAGGTAAGCGAGTTTATTAAAAGCCAGCAGCTGCACTTTTTGTAGCTGCTGACTTTTAATAAACACAATTGTGGGCTGGAACACCCTTTAAATTTTTTTTTTTTTTATTGATTTTTTAACACTGAAAACAAACACACATGCAACATGCCTACCCCAAGAGAAGCCACGCAGGGCCGACACACTTACAAATAACAATTATAACCTACCACTGTATACCCTCCCCTAACCCCCCCCCCCCACCCGGACCAACCACCACCCCAAAACCTTTAAACAGAATAGCACCACGTGGTATCCAGAAGACATAGTGACCCCAGACAGCATGGGTACGATGACTTCAGGATTAGGTCATATCATTTTCCCTGATTAGGGATGTAAAGAAGGGACTACAATATAATACACCGAAACCTTCCCCAAGCACCAGAGGTGTGTAGATCATTAGAAAGCACATCTAATCAGCATAGTCATCAGAAGGTGACGGAAACCTTCAGAAAATTGAACTGTAGCCCTAACCCACTGTGTCCGTAGAGTCTAACCAAGCCTGTCACACCTTCTTGAATTTCTTAGCACAACCCCTTGACATGTAGGTGGCCTTGTACATGTGAATTACAGAGTTAACCAACCCTTTCCAAAATGATAAAGTTGGGGCATTAGAATTTTTCCATTTTAATAGAATAGCCTTTCTACCATAAAACAACCCAATATTCAGAAGTGTACGATGTGCCAGGGAGGAAACTACCTCCTTAACCAAACCAATAAGGCAGACCCTAGCGGTCAGGGGAACTGGAACACACAGCACCCCGGACAAGCACTCCACCACCCCTGCCCAGAAGTTCTGGATATGAGGACACGTCAAAAAAATGCGCTCCGAACCTGCCGGGGAAAAATTACACCGCCAACACTGACCAGTACTAGAAGGGTAAATACAAGATAATCTGGCCGGGGTGTAGTAAATGCGATGCAAAAATTTAAATTGAATAAGGCGATCCCTGGCAGATACCAGATGCTTGAAGGGATGATCCCACATATCTTCCCAGTCCTCCCCTTGAATGTCCGGGATCTCGCACACCCACCTCTCCCTACACCAAGACACCCCAATAGGCACTGTGGTAAACATAGCCTTGTATACTGTGGACAGAGTTTTAGTCAAATCCTCACTTGTTAACATATTTTCAAGTGCCGAGGGGAGACACTCCACCCTGCGGTTCCCGAACTGCGCCTGAAAGGCATGACGCAGCTGTAGATATCTAAAAAAAAAAAAAAAAAGGAATTGGGCAGGTCATGCCTGGCCTTTAGCTGGTCAAATGAAATAAGGTCTCCCTCCCTGGTAATATGTTCCAGCAGTTTGACCCCCCTACAGGCCCAGATCATTGGGTCCGGAAGGGAGCAAAAGTCTGGCAAATTTGGGTTTAACCACAGAGGGGCTGAGGGCGAGAATCCCAAATATGAAGGTGACACCATGGTGGTAGCAACTTCCCATGCCCTGATGGTAGCTTTCATAGTGGTAGTTAAAGGTAAAGTAGATTTAGGGCCTCTATACAGAGCTAACCTAAGACTTTCATATGAACCCAAGAGCGCCGCCTCTAAAATAGTGGCTGTGCCCCCCTCATCCGCTAGCAACCAGTGTCTGGCGAATACCAACTGGCCTGCCAGATAATACTTTTGCCAATCTGGGAGTGCCAGCCCCCCCTGACCCCAAGGTTCCTGTAGGACCTTAACACCTATTCGGTGACCAAATAAAAGCCCCTATTATACCATTCAATGATGTGAAGAACGATTTGGGAATCCACACTGGGGAATGACGCAGATAGTACAGGAGAACAGGTAAAAATTTCATTTTAAGCAGATTAACTCTTCCAAGCAATGAAAGGGGCAATTTCTTCCAGGCCTGAACCCGTTGTTTCAGAGTGACCACCAGCGGGAGCAGATTTAAGGTCATATAATCTGCAATATCGGTAGTAATTTTAACCCCCAAATAAGTAAGAGGATATCCACAGCAATGGCAACGCATCATCCCGCTGCAGTGGGGCCTCAGGACCCAGAGGTAGTATAGAGGACTTGCTTCAATTCACACGCAGGCCCGAAAAGGAGGCAAACGTATCCAGGATCGGTAAGGCTGCCTTAAAGTGGATGTAAACCCCAAAAAAAAAAAATTTTTTTTTTGATGTCACAATGTAGAGTATAATATTTCCTATTTGTGCCCAGTCTTGCCACACAGAGTTAATCCACCGCTGAGTGATCCTCTTTTATGTTCAGTGAAAACGAACAGCCTTCCAGATAAAACCCTGCCTAAATCAAAAAAGTCCGGAATCTCTCTTCTTGCTTTGAGTGAGAGGTTATTTACAAATATAGCTAGGACATGTTTATCATATGTTCTGTTTTGTTTATCATAATATGAGGTGATATAACATAACACATCCTAGTAATATACAATGAACTTTGGATCACCTCTTGTTATGATAAACATGTCCGCGCTATATTTGTAAATAACCTGTTACTGAAAGCAAAAACAGAGAAACAGACTTAAAGGGGTAGTTCCCCCAAAAACCTTTTTTTTAACATTTATTCAGGCTCGTTATGTCAAGGGGAATCAGGTTTTTTTTTTTTAGAAATGAAGCCGTACTTACCGTTTTACAGATGCATCGTCTCCGACGCTTCCGGGTATGGGCTCCGGGTCTAGGCGTGCCTATTTGATTGACAGGCTTCCGACGGTCGCATACATCGCGTCACGATTTTCCAAAAGTAGCCGAACGACGGTGCGCAGGCGCAGTATAGAGCCGCACCGTCGCTCGGCTTCTTTCGGCTACTCGTGACGCGATGTATGAGACCGTCGGAAGCCTGTCAATCAAATAGGCACGCCCAGACCAGACGATCATACCCGGAAGCGACGGAGACGATGCATCTGTAAAACGGTAAGTACGGCTTCATTTCTAAAAAAAAAAAAAAATGATTCCCCTTGACATAACGAGCCTGAATAAATGTTAAAAAAAGGTTTTTGGGGGAATTACCCCTTTAACCTAATTTGGCAGGTTTTTATCTGAAGTCCGGTTAATTTGCACTGGACTTTAAAAGAGGATTACTCAGCGCTGGATTAACTCTGTGTGGCAAGACTGGGCACAGATGATAGGAAATCTTATACTCTACATTGTGACATCAAAAAAAAAAAAAAATGTTTTTTGGGGGTTTACATCCACTTTAAGCGACACCCCCGGGTCTTTAAGGAATAGCAATAGGCCCCATCATTAATGCGAAAAGGAACAGAGAAAGCGGGCAACCCTGCCTTGTACCCCTACCAATTAGGAAAAATGGAGATACCTTAAAACCTAGCCGGACCATTAGTTCGGGGATTAGCATATAGCAACCTAATCCACTTCTGGTAGCCGGGACCAAACCCCATTTCCTCTAAGACTTTGTGCATGTACTGCCAATCGACGGAATCAAAGGCTTTTTCGATGTCGATGGAAACAATTACTCTAGCTGGGCAATCAGTATTATCCAATTGGAGATGTGTGAATAACCTTCTCAAGTTTGTGTCCGTCGACATACCCGGCATAAACCCTGTTTGGTCAACATCCACTAAAGTTGAAATGACCCCAGCTAATCTCGACGCCAAGACCTTAGGTGAGGATCTTGAGGTCCATGTTGAGCAAAGCAATAGGCCTATAGGATGAGCACTCCATCGGGTCCTTGCCTGGTTTTAGTAGGAGCACCATGTATGCCTCCATCATGTACTCCGGTAGAGCCCCCGTCTCCCAGCAATGTCTAAAAAGCCAGTTCAGTCTAGGTGCCAATTGTGATTTAAAAGTCCTGTAAGGCTGGGTTCACACTTGTGCGGAGTGAATTTCAGCTCTGTAATGTCTCTGCAAAGATAAGGGAAGTGTTCAGCAGATTAGCTCCGTTTTTGCTGCGAATTTGGAGACTTGGGAGAAGTTCCGGGTGAGAGGAGAGTGGGGGAGAAATGTATTGAGCTGAATGAGAGAAATTCCTGAAGAGAACTGAACACATCTGCAAATCAGCTGCGTACCCATAGAAGATAATGGGACTGAATTCGCACCTGAGCCGCACCGCAAGGCCTCCACAACGCATACGGATTTCCGGCAATGCGCAGTGTGAATGCATCGCACATATGTGAACCAGCCTCATTGAAAACAATGTATTTAGAAATGTTCTGCGTTTTGGATGCGGTTGAAACCGCAACCAATTCGCATAGGTGTGAACCCAGCCTAAAAGTCCGCCGGGAAACCATCCGGACCCGGAGCCTTCTGCGGGGGAAAAGCATGCAGTGCTGCCTCTATCTCGAGAACTGAGATTGGCTTGTCCAGAGACTTAGCATCCTCGTTTGACAGACGGGGCATGGCTACGCCCCTCAATAACTCGTCCAACCCAGCTGAATCATACGCCGGGATGGGCGAGTATAGAACTGAGTAATAACTCAAATTCATCTAGGACCTTCGCGGGATCAGTAACCAAGGCCCCCCCCCCTCCCCCTCACCACAGGTACACTGTCGTTTTTGGATCTGCAGCGAGATTAGCCAGAAGCTTACCATTTTTGTCCCCTTCTGCAAAGATGGTCTCCGCCCTCCTTTTTTTTACCTCAGTGTGTGCAAGGTCTGAAAAATATAAGGAAACTGCGTGCCTAGGCTCCAGTAGGGACACATAGTTGGCCTCCGAGGGAGAGTCTGCATGTGCTTTAGCACTCTCCCGCTCTTTGGCCGTCAGGAGTTCACATTCCTGATTATGGTCCCTCCTGGTAGACTTAATGGCCGAGATGCACTCCCCTCTGGTCGCAGCCTTAAAAGCATCCCATACCAACGAGGGTTCGGCCGAACCTTCGGTAGTATCCCAAAAAGTAGCCATGGACTGTTTAAGGTGTTCCAGCACCTGATCTTCTACCAACCAGCCTGGTGACAGCCTCCAGCCCCCTCTAGTCCCCCTCTCCGGGAAGGCCAAAGTGGCCAGTGGTGGGTTGTGATCCGAGGGGCCCCCCCGCCAAGCACTCCATCTTACATACATTTTGTAATATAGGGGCAGTACCAAATGCAAAGTCAATCCTAGCTGACGATCTATGAGTAGAGGATAAATGTGAATAAGAGACAACCCCCGGATGCTTCCATCTCCACAGTTCAGTCATTCCCGCCACCGACGCCCAGGAACTGAGATCTCCCGAGGCCCACCTAGCAGCGTTGGAGGAGTCCAGCACTGGATCAAGGATAGCATTAAAATCTCCCATGAACAACATTGGAACATGCAGATAAGGGCCCAGTGTCACCACCAGGTCATATAGCAACTTAGCTTGAAAAGGGGGAGGCACATATACATTCACCAATAGAATCCTATGAACCGATAAGCTCAAGAGGATTGCCACGTATCTCCCCCCAAGGTCAGTAAACACCTGGTGAACTACACACTGCACTGCCTTACTGATCAGGATTGAAACCCCCCTAGAATAGGTGGAATAAGTGGAATGAACCGTCCTTTGTATCCAGTGCTTACGCAGTGCCAGGATCTTACTACCCTCTAGATGGGTCTCCTGAAGAACAACATGGGGCTTGACCTGTTTGAGGTATTGCAATACCGCCGCCCTCTTGAACTTATTATTCAAACCTCTAACATTCCATGACAATACCTTAATTCGACTATCCATTGCGTAATCTAAAATACATTCTCAAAGACATGACCATTAAAATAAGGATGAGTGGGCAAGAGAGGCCAATAATAGGCTAAGTCTTTCGTGGAGTTCCAAGGTGCAAAACATAAAACTGGTCCCATGGTGTTGGTCAAGAGATGGCTAGGATACAGCATGCTGTATTTGAGCTCCTTTTCCATGAGTCGCCTCTTCACATCAGTAAAGGATCGCCGGCGTTTCTGCGTCTCCGGAGAAGTCCGGGAACAGCATGATCCTAGCATTGTCGTACCTCAGCTCCTTGTGTTTCCTCGCCTCTGCAAGCAGCATGTCACGGTCTCTATAATTCAGAAACCGGACCAGGAACGGTCGGGGAGGAGCACCGGATGGTCTAGCCGCAGTTGGCACTCTATGGGCCCTTTCAACAACATAAGTGGGAGGCAGATCTCCCAGGCCCAGCAGGGTCTTGAAGAGGCGTTCAACAAAAGTGGCCGTGGACGTTCCCTCTGCCCCCTCAGGTAAGCCGACAAAGCGGATGTTATTGCGTCGTTGCCTGTCTTCGGCGTCGTCCGCTCTGTGTTGTAGGGACCGGACCATGTCATGCAGCTCCGCCAGTTGTGAGTCGTGTGTACGGGAGACATCCTCCACCCCCGAGATACGGTCCTCAGCGTCAGTCAGCCTACCCCTGATCTTGTCCAGGTTGTGGCGGATGAGATTGCATTCTGATGCTAGGCAATCTATACGACCCACTAGTTCAGTCTTTGAGGCTGCTATGGCTTCCAGGATAGGACCCGTGATCGCAGCTGCGTCCACCTCAATCTCTTGGGACATCTGTTGCAGCGCCATCTTACCTGAGCGAGATGTGGCGCGCTGAGCATAGGAGCTGGTAACCAAGATGGCGTGGGCGGGGCCAGTCGCCATGCTGCCTTGAGAGCGAAGCTGCCGCTGTTCCTTCGGAGGCCGAGATCTCTGCTTCTCCTTCTTCGAAGCCGAGGAGGAGATACCCGCGATCCCCTATGCTTCCCCCAGCCAGGCCACCCCGCTACAGAGCTGAGAAATCAATCCGGCCGCATGAAATTAACGGATGGCAGCCGGAGCTCTGAAAAGACACGTCTAGCCTCGATCACATCCGGCCACGCCCCCCTTGCTTAAACTTTAACAAAAAATGTAGAAAGTTAGTTTAACTTTAATGAATACGTATCTAGTATATTGACTTTCAGTCACTTTATGGTAGGAATTTAGCTTGAATTTCCCCAGCATTATATATACACATACACTTTTTTTTATTCCTTAAATTTTGTCAGCAAACTACTAATGGGAAACAATTTTATAATATACACACACACACACACACACACACACACACACACACACTGTATTTATTGGCGTATAACACCTGAAAATAGAGGGTAAACTGTGCCTGCGTGTTATACGCAGGGGGCTGTGGAAAGTTTTTTCCCTAAAACTTCCCTCTTAAAGCTATGGTGCATGTTATACGCCGATTAATACGGTATATAAATATTTAAAGGGAACACCCCTAAAGTTTTTTGTATGTTGCAAAAAGTTTATTTGAATCACATGCTTGTTGAATCAATATTTAAGTTTTTTAATACAGAAATGTTGGCTTACTGAAAAGTATGTCCATGTATAGTATGCACTCAATAATTTGTCGGGGCTCCTTTTGCATGAATCACTGCATGGCATGGAGGAGATTATCCTGTGGCACTGCTGAGGTGTTATGGAAGACCAGGTTGCTTTAATAGAGGCCTTCAGCTCATCTGCAATGTTGGGTCCCGTGTCCCATCTGCCTCTTGCCAATACCCCACAGATTCTCTATGGGGGTTTAAGTCAGGCGAGTTTGCTGGCTAATAAAGCACAGTGCTACCATGACCCGTGAACCAGGTATTGGTACTTTTGGCAGTGTGGGCAGGTGCCAAGTCCTTCTGAAAAACAAGCATCAGCATCTCCATAAAGCCGGTCAGTAGAGGGGAGCATGAAATGCTCACAATTTCCCAGTAGAGGGCTGCACTGACTTTGGACTTGATAAAACACAGTGGGCCACACCAGCAGATGACACGGCTCCCCAAATCATCACCGACTGTGGAAACTTCACACTGGACCTCATGCAACTTGGATTATGTGCCTCTCCACTCCTCCAGACTCTGGGACCTTGATTCCCAAATGAAATGCAAATTGTACTTTCATCCGAAAAGAGGACTTTGGACCACTCAGAAACAGTCCAGTCCTTTTTCTCCTTAGCCCAGGTAAGACGCTTCTGACATTGTCTCTGGTTCAGAAATGGCTTGACGCAAGGAATATGACATTTGTAGCCCATGTCCTGAATACGTCTGTGTGGCAGCTCTTGAGGTGCCGACACCAGTCTCAGTCCACTCCTTGTGAATCTCCCACAAATTCTTGAATGGTCCTTGCTTCACAATCCCCTCAAGGCTGCAGTTTTGCCTGTTGCGTGTGCATCTTTTTCTGCCACACTTTTCCTTCCACTCCTTTCCATCAATATTATTGGATACAGCACTCTGAAAAGCCAGTTTCTTTGGCAATGACCTTCTGTGACTTAGACCCCTTTCACACTGAGGAGTTTTTCAGGCAACTCCATCACTGCCTACTCACACTGAGGCGAGAAAAAAAATATATCTTTTGTCAGCAGCATCTTTGGAGCAGTTAGAGGAGCGGCGTGTATACCGCTCCTTCCCATTCTCTGGGGAGGCGCATTGCGGGTGGTTGTTAACCCTTTATCGGCCACTAGCGGGGGTTAATACCGCACTACTAGCGGCCGATTGCCGCGGCAATCCCGGCGGTATAGCGCCGATATTTTTAGCGGCGCTATACACGGCTCCCGCTCCAATGTGAAATGGGCCTTACCCTCATTGTGGAGGGTGTCGACGATTGCCTTCTAGACAACTGAAGTCAGCAGTCCCCATGATTGTGTAACCTACTGAACCAGACAAGAGACCATTTTAAGCAGTGGTGCCCAACCTTTTAAAGGAGTGAGGGCCACTTAAGCAACTCGCGGGCCACAATAAGTAGAGCAGGCAGATAACAGGTCTGTCCCCTCTGCATATGCAGAGCGGACATGGACACAGTCTGCTCTAATCTATGGGCCCTCCAATTTGATCGGCCCAGACGAAAAGGGGAGAGACAGACCCCCCTTACGTTTTTTTTTTTTAACGGATCGAATTGACGGTAGGTGGGTGTTAACAGACACAAGTCCATTTACATTGGCTGCTCCATAGAGGTTAATGGAGGGTCAGATCGATTGTGTTAAGTGGCCTAAGGCTGCTTTCACGCTGATGCACTGCGATTTATCCACACGCAGGGGCATCACAGTGCACCTGTGGCTTTCAAGCAGGTTAGCAGCACTTTGCCATAGAATTCTATTATATGCTGAAGGTGTGGTGCACTTTCTGAAAGTGAACAGCAGGTATTAGGGCCCTTTCACACGCACGGACCGTTCATCCGTTTTTTACAAGTCCGTTAACGGACTTGTAATGCATCCCTATGCATCGCCTGCAAAGATCTGCGTCCGCAAAGCCCTGGTTTTCCAGACGGAAGAAAACCCTATTTTTCTTCCGTCTGGTGGATCGAATACGGACAGACGGTCTGTATTTATCCGATTCCCCATAGGGGAGAGCGGAGGAAAGACAGGGCGGTCTCTGCAGTGTGCGGGGTCTGCCGACAGCTCAGCAGGGATTTATGGACGATCCCCGCTGAGCTGACGGACACACACGGAGCGGATCAAAAACGGTCCGCTCTGTGTGAAAGGACCCTTAGAAGTCTGTGGCTCAGTGCAGGTAACCTGCAGGTGCACAGCACCTGTGGATCAGTTTGAAAGTGGACCAGTAGAGATATGCCCATATACATACACACCGATTTTGTCAATAAACCTACCTTTAACAATATTCCATTAAGTTATCGCCAGCTGTTCCTGTTCCAAGCAGAGTGGATTTGGCATCACTCCACCTGTGACAGAAGCCAGTGCTATACAGGAAGCATTGGCTTATGGCGGCTCTGCTCTGTAGTCGGGTCATTCACAAAACTGATGCTCTGGGATGGTGGGTGGGCAACTTGTGATCTGGGCTTGTTGACCCACCATCCAGAAGCAGGAGGTCGCGGGCCACATCAGAGGGCTCCGCGGGCCACTGATTGGACACCCCCGATTTAAAGGCTCAGGGAACCTTTACAGGTGTTTTGAGTTAGCCGATTAGAGTGACACCACAAGCCTACAATAGTAAAAAAACTTTCATAATACTCTAATTTTAGGAGATATTGAATTTTGGGATTTCACTAGCTGTAAGCAGGGCCGCCATCAGGAATTATGGGCACCTTACACAGCTTCAGGCATTGCTTACGAAAAAAAAAAAAAAAAAGAAGGCCCCTTACAGGTGTACTGCCTATACCCCCCTAATGGCGACCCTGGCTGTAAGCCATATCTGTCAAAATTAGAAGAAATAAATTAGCAAAATAATTACTCTGTGTGTAATGAGGTATACTTTTGTGCCTGTGACTCTATAAATACAAAGTATACATTCCCCATTGATTAGATTGTGACCTATATTTCATATATATCTCTGCAAAGTACAATCTGTGTCTCTGCCCATATATATAAAAAAAAAATACACACTAAAACATTTTTAAAACCCGCCACTTCCAACAAGCTAACAAAAGTACAGAGAAAATCAGTCAACAGCAATATGGTGACGGTTCATGAAATCGAAATCATAGGAGGTAATGCTACAGCTATAGAATAGCTCTGTCAAACAAAGCGTAATTGCTTTTAGTAACAACACAACCCAGGTAAGTATTTACCTCGAGTGGATCTGGCGGCGGTGGGGGCAGACTGGCGACTTTCGCTGCCCGCTCCTTTTCAATTTCAAGTGCTTTTCTACGGGCTTTAATATGCCTGAGTTTAGAGAGATAACATGAAATCACATAGTGAAGAGGCACTTTCTATTGGAAACATCACACTAGTAAAGATGAGGTCACCCAATAATTGGAATGAAGAGCTTATTATAATTAAAGTCAATCTGCCTCTAATGCCAATGAGATTCAGAATGTTTCTTGATGGGGACCTGTCAGAGAATCATACAGTGCATCAGGGAAGTAATCACAGCGCTTCACTTTCTCCACATTTTGTTCTGTTACAGCCTTACTCCAAATTGGATTAAATTATTTTTCTCAAAATTCGACAAACAATACCCCATAATGACAACATGAAAGAAATTTGATTGAAATCTTTGCAAAAAAAAGAAACACATATGTACGCAAGTATTTACAGCCTTTGCCACAACACTTAAAATTGATCTCAGGTACAGTATCTCACAAGAGTACACCCCTCATGTTTCTGTAAAGATATTACATCTGTTCATGTGACAACACTGAAGAAAAATGTAAAGTAGTGAGTGTACAGCTTGTATAACAGTGTAAATTTGCTGTCCCCTCAAAATAACTCAACGCACAGCCAATAATGTCAAAAAGTGATTACACCCCTAAGTGAAAATGTCCAAATTGGGCCTAAAGTGTCAATATTTTGTGTGGCCACCATTATTTTCCAGTACTGCCTTAACCCTCTTGGGCATGGAGTTCACCAGAGCTTCACAGGTTGCCATTGAAGTCATCTTCCATTCCTCCATGATAACATCACAGAGCTGGTGAAGGTTAGAGACCTTGCGCTCCTCCACCTTCTGTTTGAGGATGCCCCACAGATGCTCAATGATGTAAGCCTCAGTGGCCTCCATCATCTGTAAATGGAAGAAGTTTGGAATCGCCAAAACGCTTCCTAGAGCGGGCTGCCTGTCCAATATTTACTTGTTGCTATAATATATATCCCCAAAAATATATAAAACAATTTTTTCTCAGTTTAGGCCGATATGTATACTTTTTACATATTTTTGGTAAAAAAAAAAAAAAATATCCCAATATGGAGTATATCGATTGGTTTGCGCAAAAAACTTATAGCGTCTAGAAAATAGGGGATAGACTCATGGCATTTTTTTTTTTATTAGCAACGATCTGCGATTTTTATCGTTACTGCAACATTATGGTTGACACCATTTTGAGACCATTGTCATTTATACAGCGATAAGTGCTATAAAAATGCACCAATTACTATGTAAATGACACTGCCAGGAAAGTTGAACACTAGGGGGCCCATCAAGAATTAAGTGTGTCCTAGGGAGTGATTCTAACTTGGAGGGGGGGGGGGCTAACACTGACATGACAGCGATCACTTCTCCCGATGACAGGGAGCAGTAGATCCCTGTCATGTCACTAGGCAGAATAGGGAAATGCCTTGTTTATATAGGCGTCTCCCTTTTCTGCAGCTCTGTGTCACAATCGCAGGACACCGGCGGCCATAGAGCCAGGAGGCAGATAAGCGGAGCTTCCCATTGCAAATACTGCTTCAGAGGCTAAACCTTATAGTAGCAAAACAAATCACATCGCCTTCATTTTAAAGTGCAGGTTCTCACATTGCAGCTTACCAGGTCTGGTCTTTATGTTCCTTCTGCTTGTGTTGCTTTAGCTCCAGCAAGGCCTCTCTGTGCCTCTGCTCAGCCTTCTCCTTGTTCAAAGTTTGAATTCGCTCAATTTTCTTCAAATCTGGCTCCTAGAATAAAAAATAAAAAAATCATCATCAATTTACTAAACTAATGTAGCATAGAATGACTTGCTGGTTTCAGTCATCTTACAGCAGTCATAAAATACAGGGTCATGGCTACGTTGGCAACATGGCTCCTGTCCCCCAGGACTCAACCACACAAGTCTCTCATACAGTTCCTGGCAATGTATAAAGTAGTACAATTAGACAGCATGGCTGTCCAGGAATAGGTCAGTGAGAAAGCAGCACAGCACAAAGCGGCTGAACACTCCGAGAAAACAATGGTGAGCAGGAAAGAAAGCGGCTTTCTAGTGGTCAATATTCATAAATTCTTAGGCTGGAGAAGAGGAAAAACACAGGACAATGATGCACATGGGAATCTTTTTAGAAAGCTACCAAAAAAGCTAGAACTAGATTGTATGCTGAAAGCTTTTTAAAAGAAAAGATAAAAGGAAAAATACCATGAAAAGGTTTGTGTATTCCACTTTTTGGCCCCATTCACAGCCATTAGAAACTACAAGTCGTTGACCTTGTGGGGTTCCCAGTGATTAGAAGCAGGCAGCAGCCCCATTAAAAGCAACAGTAGGATCCGTATGCCAGATCTTAGAGCAAAATTATGAAATTTATCTGGGTGAATAAACGTACCCTTTACACTCTCAGATGGAAAGGTGGCTTGGGAGTTCCAGACCTGGCCAAATATTTTGAAGCAGCGCAATTGGCACAACTACTTCGCTTCCACTCCTCGCAGGCCCAACCATCTTGGATGAAAATTGAATCGTCCCACCAAACCAATAAGTCACATGATGTGGCTTCGCATGAGAGATAGACCATCCATAATGTGCCCCACGCTATCTTTTTCATTAAGTTTATGGGACAGATTGATGAAGTCTTATGCCTTCAAATCTTCTCACGCACACCTTGCTCCTTTAACAGGTAATCCTGACTTCACCCCGGGTCTCAATCCGCAAGAGTTTGCTTGGTGGACCAATAAGGGCTTGATACGTATTGCTGATATGTGTGACCATAAAGGTATCTTGTCAAAACAAACCCTAATAGAAAATGTTCAACTCCCTAACACTGAAGTGTATCACTCTCAGTGCATTATCTGAAGACTTTACAGCGTACGCATGATTTATCGGTTTCCACTCCTATGGAATATCTGTGCAGGTCTTACGACAAGCATACCGGTCTCATCTCAAAAATATACGGCATCTTGTCCTCTAAGTCAGAAAAACTGTTTTATATGAACAAATGGGAACAGGATATAGAAGCAACGCTTGACTTGGATAAATGGGTTAAAATGGCACAACTAGCCTCTAAATCATTCATCAACACCTCTGATTGAGGCAAATTATAAAGTTTTGATGCAATGGTACATGGTTCCAGCGAGGGTGGCAACATATGTTCCTGGCGCTTCCCCTCCATGTTTTAGGGGATGCGGCATGGAGGGAACGGTATGCCATATATGGTGGGTATGCCCGAAAGTCAGGCGATTCTGGATTCGCACCTACAACTTTATCTATTCATTAACCCAGGTAAATTTGGCCAAAACGCTGCAGCAGGCACCACTAGGTAGCCCACTGAAGGGAGTGCAGGGCCATACAAGGAAACATATTTTATTTTTACTGCATCTAGGTTGGCGATAGCTAGGTCCTGGAGGACACCTATGATCCCCTTTGACTTGAAGGCTAAGTTGTCGTAGATCATGATCAATGAACGCCTTTTGGGAAAATACTTTTGGATAAACAGCCCTTCTTTGACAAAGTCTGGGAACCTTGGATAAATTACCTGTCTGAGGGATTATGATATATTAATATAGTTTAGTGGAGAACAACAGGGGTGCACACCCATCTTTCCCCCCTTCTACTGTTTTCCCTCTCACATTTCTTTCTTCTTCTATGGTTCGATTGAGGGGCCGAGATGGGAGCTTAGGCCACATGGTGTTGTGGATCCCTCCTCTTCCTCTTCATGAGGCCTGTGGAGTTTCTATTTGTTGTTTCTTTTTATTTACTCGCAATAGGTTTCTCATTTAGTTTGCGGAGCTGGAGATTGTGGAGACAAGAGTTACATTAGGAACCCTTGTTTAGATAAGTTGCATCTCTCTCGTCTCTGGTGGTGTTTTTTTGTTTTTGTGACATCCGATATATGGAAACTCTCGCCTCATGTAAACTATATTTTGCTTTGGAAACTTGATATGAATAATTTTCAATAAAAACTATTGGAAAAGAAAAACAGTAGGCTGACAGCTTCCACACTGGCTGCTCGCAAGTAATCGCTCATGTAGTGATTGCATGCAAACGAATGGCCCTGGACTTTGTCTGAATCCAGGGCCAATCATTGGCAGATAGTCATTGAATGAGCAAAACCAATGCGAGCGGCCACAAATGGCTGCGGGAGTTGTCAGCCTGTTTTCCCGCTGCCAATCCTAAGGAAACCCTGCTTGGTTTCCTGCATGTAGATCACCAATTGCCACATTCCCAAGTGAGGGTTTTTACATGACTCAGAAGGAAGGAAAAAAGAATACAACAAACACACACACACGGTTGAGTTACCTGAAATGAAGGATGTCCCACACTGTGCAGGTAGGCAAAGCCTGTAGAAAGAATGTTTCTTAAATAATGCAGGGAAGGTCAAAGGTAAAAATAAATAAAAAAAAAAACACCATCTGTTTGATTCCTCTCTCGATATAGCGCTGTGCCCCACTGCATCTCTTCTCTCCCCTTTTCCTACTCTCTCCTAATCAGTCAGTCAAATCCTGTTATTAGAGAGCAGTGGACATGGCCGGGCCACACTGTCTATAGACTCATACAGCCCTGCTCAGGACCACACCTGGATTTGTGTCCCCATAGCATAGTGCTTGCTATGGAGGTACATGCAGAAGGGGAGCATTAGAATGTGCAACATGGGAAACAACCATGTTAAAATGGACTGTAGTGCATTTCTACCAAAAAAAAAAAAAACACAATTCGGGGGAGGGGCCAAGATGGAGTCCTAAGGGGACAAACTCCGCTCCCGGGTTTGAGCCGAAGCAGCAAATCAGCACTGCAGAGGATTCAGTGGCTGTGCAGTCCTCCACCCTCCGAGTCATTCAGAATCAAAATCAAGGTGTTGGAGTACAAAGTTGATGACGCCGAAAATCGGAATAGAAGGAACAACCTTATAACTGTGGGACTGGTGCAGGGTGTGTAGAGGGTCAGACCCCTATGGTGTTTGTGGAGGACCTTTTGCGCAACCTGCTGCCGGGAGCCAATTTATCCCCTTACTATGCTGTGGAGAGAGTGCACCGGCTACCACCGAAACCTGTGGGTGGACCCCGCCCCCCCATACTTTTATCCTCCGATTCCTACATTTTCAGGACCGGGACAAGGTGCTGAAAGCAGCACCGGTGCAGGGAGGAAATACACTATTAAAAAAAATATATATATATATATAACACACAGGTGTGAACCAGACCTTACTGGCATGATCACTAGGTGAAAATAAAGAAATGTGAATGCAATCACCACATTGAAGGACTGGTTAGCTGCAATTACATATCTGTTCTTGGGTTTTGGAATGTTCTCAAATAAAAGATCAGTCTTACAAACACGTTTTAAATTAGCTTTATGGCAACAAAATGCCAAGTCAATAGCTATAGTCCTCAAACTGAAAAGCAATACATTGTTATGAGCAGACCAAGGAGTAACAAATTAATCCTTTGTCTGCCAAGAGGATTTGGCAGGAACTGGATGGCAAGCAGATTACCGTTTGAGGTTCTTAGGCAATTAGTGGCTTTGTCCAAAAAATAAAAAAAGAATATTTAAACCGTAATCAGAAAAAATAAATAAAAGTCTCCCAGCTGAAACTGTGCAACAGATTTCATGTTCAGAGCCTTCCTTTGGGCCAGTTTTATACATTACAGGAATGATGTTTCCTAGGGTCCTGGAAATAAGACTGCCCACTGCAGCCACTTTGCACAAATGCCCTGTCCAGAACGAGGGTTCTCCCCACTACCAATTTAAGAAGCACTGCATCACCGTCAGCGAATACCCAAATTAAAACAAAAGATTAGAGCTTCATGGCAGTAAACCAAAAGGTAGGAGCTGGGTACACCTCAAACCATGACTAAGCACTAATAGGTATAGTGTGAAACGCGTCGGTTGTACAGTCTGTGGCTGTGTTGGTTTGCATCTATGCTGAATTTTATCCAATAAAGACCACTTTTCTTGAAGTTTGTTGGAGTGCGGCTATCCAATTTCTTGTTCTACAATTTTTTCCATGGGTACACCTCAAACTCTAAGGCTGGCTATACATTAAGCAATTTTCCTTCAGCTATGAGTTGAAGAAAAGAAAAGTCGCTCTAATGCCCCATCAACACAGTTGGGGGGGGGGGGGGGATAACTGGAGAGTGGCAAATTTGTTGAAGCTCTGTACCAATAAGATTCCAGATTTTTTTTTTTGTCAAAACTTAATTGAACAAGCTGAAGTTAAAAGTTGTTTGGCTACCATGCACAGCTGCACCCTATTTTGTGCTCTTGAGTTTTAGTAAAATCATCCCCAACGATTTCTGCCTGGTGTTCATAAATACATCAATAATATAGTATCAGTACCTAAATTTGATTTTTTATCAGTCTCATGCATTCCATGATCAGCAGAGCTGAGAGGCAGGGAGAAGCAGAACAAAACAGCAAGTGACAGATGAGCACATTGTTGTGCTGATTCTAGACACAGGGAGTAGATCTGCGTTGCCAAAATAAAAAAAATAAACAAACACCACACTTTAAAAATGACTGTACCACCCCCCCACCCTTTCCTGCTATGTCTAAACACTTGCCTGGCTCCTTTCCAGTCAAATCCTGCGAGGAGCAGGGGCATGGCCAAGCCACTCGTGTGCCTATGGAAGCACACAGCCCAGCTCGAGAGTGCACCCACATGGGTACCCCATCGCACACAGTTTACTGAGGTGGCACCCACAGGAAGAAGGAGTGGACAGTGCCAGCAGGGGGACTCCAGAAGTTTAAGCAAGGGGGGGGGGGGGGGGTCGCTCTGCATAGAGCAGCCAAGTAAAGCCTCGTACACACAATCGGATTTTCCGATGGGAATTGTGGGTTGACTTGACAGCCTGTTGGCAGAAAATCCATCCGTTTGTACACTCCATCGGACAATTGTTGGATTTTCCAGGGACATCGGTCTGTTAGATTTTCTGAACGTGTGTACACAAGTCCATCAGACAAAAGTTTAAAATACAAACACGCATGCTCGGAAGCAATGCTCACCAAACATGACATCAGAAGGTGCCCAAAGGGTGGGGCTCAAGAGCTGAACAACCACGTAGTATGTGACTACATTTGTGTTTGTTGGCTGACAATTTTGTGACGTTTGTATTAAAGCCAAAATCCAGGCACATGCCCTTCAGACAAAAAAGTCTGGCGCTTTGTCTGTGGAAAATCCGATCGGCTTGTAACATCTTTATTTTTTCTAAAATAGAAAAGGGAAGGATAACAACCTTACTTTAATTTCATCAAAAAAAATAAAACAGGTCCTGTATGGACAAAAAAAAAAAAAATCAATGGTAATATTAAAAATAGGTATACGTATTTAAAATAAATACAAATTACAAATAAAATAAACTGTGTAAAGCAACAAAACGCTGCCCCTTGATGCCGATAGGAGATCCGCCCGCAAACTGAACTGCTGCAGATTAATGTGTGGGCAGGTCTTTAGTGGGGCCAAGCCCAACCCCTGAAAAACAACTCCACACCTAAATCCCCCCTCCATCAAATGATTTGGAACAGTGCACAAAGCAAGGTCCATAAAGACATAGATGAGAGAGTTGGGGTGCAGGAACTTGACTGGCCTGCACAGAGTCATGACCTTAACCGCATAGAACACCTTTGGGGATGAATTAGAGCAGAGACTGCGAGTCAGGCCTTCTCATCCAACATCAGGGCGTGACCTCACAGCTACACTTCTGGAAGAACGGTCAAACATTCCCATAGACACACTCCTAAACCTTGTGGATAGCCTTCTCAGAAGAGGTGAAACTTGCGATTGTAAAAGCAGGTGTCCCAATACTTTCGGTAATATATTGTAGTTAAAAGGCATCTCGATAATGCAACTCACTGCCTTGATATCTAATGAAAAAAAAAGTGGGAGTAGAATGAGACATATGGGGGGGGGGGGGGGGGGGGGGGGGGGGGGGGGGTAGTTAACCCACAGTATCCAATCACTTTCCCAACATTTTTGCTAAATGCAGACTATCCTATAAGGTTGTCCACACAAATACATCAATATACCAGCATAATAAAAAAAAAAAAAAAAAATAGAGAGGCATAATTATAAAATGAATGAATCTGACATTTAGCAAACATTTAGGGCCCTTTCACACTGGTGCGTTTATCCCGCGTTTTTGCGGTAAAAATAGCACTATTAAAACACTCATAAAACACCCCCCCATGCCCCTCTCCATTGAAATGAATTAAAAACGTTGTAAAAATGCAGTAAAAACGCGAAAAAAATCGCAGTGTTTTGCCACAATTAAAATAGCGGCAAAACACCCCGACTTTACCGCGTTTTTTAATTCATTTCAATGGAGAGGGGCATGGGGAGCTTTTTATGAGCATTTTAATAGCGCTATTTTTACCGCAAAAATGCACCACTGTGAAAGGGCCCTTACTGCAGCTCACCTGTGCAAGCATTTAAAGGGACAGTGACTCACGGGTGAACGTTTGGTGAAAGTCCCGTTCACTGCTTTACTAATATGCCCCTCAGTCTGTCCTGTTAATGTTTCTTCAGTGGGAGAAGCCTTACGTTTTCCTTGGCCTGCCGATGTCCCTCTCCTATGGCATTCAGTGCAGACAGATAGACCTCCTCCAGAGATCGGAGCTTCTCGGCCTGAGCTTCTTCCCATTTGGTTCTCAGCTCCTCTGCCAAATGCTGGAGCTGATGATCTCTCCGCTCCTTCACATCGTGGCGGATTTGCTGGGCGATAAACTTCTCCTGTTCTCTGACCTAGAGGACAGAAGCCAATTAGCATCCCGGGGAGACAACTTAAACCATCAATCCTGTAACTGGATTAAATTGAACCTGTCGTTTTTAATAAAAAACAAAACGAGGGATGATCTGCCTCAAGCAACTCACAGTAACCAATACAAACATTCATTCTCCAAATGTCATTTATCAAAAAATAAAATAAGGATTAAGTCTTTGTTCTACTTGTCCTGTACATAGGGTGCCATTTAAAATTATAGTCACATATACAACACCCCTGAAAGAGTAATTATATATATATACAGTGCAGAAAATAAGTATTTGAACACCCTGCTATTTTGCAAGTTCTCCCACTTGGAAATCATGGAGGGGTCTGAAATTGTCATCGTAGGTGCATGTCCACTGTGAGAGACATAATCAAAAATAAAAAATTCCAGAAATCACAATGTATGATTTTTTTAACTATTTATTTGTATGATACAGCTGCAAAGAAGTATTTGAACACCTGAGAAAATCAATGTTAATATTTGGTACAGTAGCCTTTGTTTGCAATTACAGAGGTCAAACGTTTCTTGTAGTTTTTCACCAGGTTTGCACACACTGGAGGAGGGATTTTGGCCCACTCCTCCACACAGATCTTCTAGAGCAGGGGTCTCCAAACTTTTCAATTTAAAGGGCCACTTTATTGTCCTTGAGACTTAAGGAGGGCCGGATTGTGGCCAGCAGGGGCATAAAATGTCACGGCCCAAAATCAGTGAGAATAAATATGGCCTTAGAGTTGGTGGTCAATAGGAGGATTATTCCCCCTATTAGTAGGAGGAATAGTATTCCATCATTGGTATACGTTCAAGATACAGTGCCCCATTGTTGGTGTTTAATGGGAGGAATAGAACCTCAGATCATTGGAAGGAATTCTGCCTCAAGGGCCGCATAAAGGCTAGCAAAGGGCCACATCTGGCCCTCGGGCCGCAGTTTGGAGACCCCTGTTCTAGAGCTTTAAAGATTCTCTATTGGGTTTAGGTCTGGAGACTGGCTAGGCCACGCCAGAACCTTGATATGCTTCTTACAGAGCCACTCCTTGGTTATCCTGGCTGTGTGCTTCGGGTCATTGTCATGTTGGAAGACCCAGCCTCGACCCATCTTCAAAGCTCTAACTGAGGGAAAGAGGTTGTTGCCAAAAATCTTGCAATACATGGCCCCGGTCATCCTCTCCTTAACCACTTCCATACCAGGCACTTACGCACCTTCCCGCCCAAGCCAATTTTCAGCTTTCAGCACTGTCGCAATTTGAATGACAATTGCGCGGTCATGCTACACTGCACCCAAACAAAATTGGCGTCCTTTTTTCCCCACAAATAGAGCTTTCTTTTGGTGGTATTTGATCACCTCTGCGGGTTTTTTTTTTTGCGCAACAACTAAAAATAGAGCGAAGATTTTGAAAAAAAAAAAAAAGTTTTTATTTTTTTCTGTTAATTTTTTTGTAAATGAGTATGTTTTCTCTTTCAATTACGGGCACTGATATGGTGGCACTGATGGGCACCAATGAGGTAGTTCTGATGGGCACCGATTAGGTAGCACTGATGGGCACTGATAGGCGGCGCTGGTATGGGGCACTCATGGGCGGCACTGATGGGCACTCATGGGCGGCACTGGTGGGCACTCATAGGCGGCACTGGTGGGCACTCATAGGCGGCACTGGTGGGCACTCATAGGCGGCACTGGTGGGCACTCATAGGCGGCACTGGTGGGCACTCATAGGCGGCACAGGTGGGCACTCATAGGCGGCACAGGTGGGCACTGATAGGTGGGCACTGGGCATGGATTGGCACTGTGGGGTGGCACTGACAGACACTGGGGTGGCACTGATGATCACTGAGGGGTGGCACTGATGGATCAATGTTGCCAATCAGCACTGATTGGCATCTTTTTTTTTTACTGCCCCCTTTTTTTTTTTTTTGCTGACTTTTTTTTTTTTTGTCATTTATTTTTTGCCCTTTTTTGTATTTTTTTAGTTCCCTGGTGGTCTAGTGTGGCGATCCGAGGGGGGGCTGCGCTGATAAACAATCAGCGCGAACCCCCCCTGTCAGGAGAGCCGCTGATCGGCTCTCCTCTACACGCGTCTGTCAGACGCGAGTGAGGAAGAGCCGTCGGCGGCTCTTCCTGTTTACATCGTGATCAGCCGTGATTGGACACGGCTGATCACGTGGTAACGAGGCTCCGCCGGAGACTCGTTACCGAGATCGGAGGTGCAGGGTGTCAGACTGACACCCCGCATCACCGATCGCCGCGCTGCACGCCCGCACGGGCGCGTGCGGCATGAAATCGTGCAGGCCGTTTGAGAACGGCCTGTCACGATTTCATAACCACTTCCCGGCCGTAAATCGGCTATTGGCCGGGCGGGAAGTGGTTAATACAGTGCAGTCGCCCTGTCCCATGTGCAGAAAAAACACCCCCAAAGCATGATGCTACCACCCCCATGCTTCACAGTAGGGATGGTGTTCTTGGGATGGTACTCATCATTCTTCTTCCTCCAAACACGGTTAGTGGAATTATGACCAAAAAGTTCTATTTTGGTCTCATCTGACCACATGACTTTCTCCCATGACTCCTCTGGATCATCCAAATGGTCATTGGCAAACTTAAGACGGGCCTTGACATGTGCTGGTTTAAGCAGGGGAACCTTCCGTGCCATGCATGATTTCAAACCATGACGTCTTAGTGTATTACCAACAGTAACCTTGGAAACGGTGGTCCCAGCTCTTTTCAGGTCATTGACCAGTTCCTCCCGTGTAGTCCTGGGCTGATTTCTCACCTTTCTTAGGATCATTGAGACCCCACGAGGTGAGATTTTGCATGGAGCCCCAGTCCGAGGGAGATTGACAGTTTAGCTTCTTCCATTTTCTAATGATTGCTCCAACAGTGGACCTTTTTTCACCAAGCTGCTTGGCAATTTCCCCGTAGCCCTTTCCAGCCTTGTGGAGGTGTACAATTTTGTCTCTAGTGCCTTTGGACAGCTCTTTGGTCTTGGCCATGTTAGTAGTTGGATTCTTACTGATTGTATGGGGTGGACAGGTGTCTTTATGCAGCTAATGACCTCAAACAGGTGCATCTAATTTAGGATAATAAATGGAGTGGAGGTGGACATTTTAAAGGCAGACTAACAGGTCTTGGAGGGTCAGAATTCTAGCTGATAGACAGGTGTTCAAATACTTCTTTGCAGCTGTATCATACAAATAAATAGTTAAATAATCATAAATTGTGATTTCTGGAATTTTTTTTTTTGGATTATGTCTCTCACAGTGGACATGCACCTACGATGACAATTTCAGACCCCTCCATGATTTCCAAGTGGGAGAACTTGCAAAATAGCAGGGTGTTCAAATACTTATTTTCTGCACTGTATCTAGCCATCTATCTCAAAATGATTTACGGGGATTATGGCTAAAGCTATCAGTCATAAACACCAGCATTTTCTTTTACAGCCGGCGACTGGATTTCTCATGATAGGGAGAAAGGGTAACCGCTCAGATTCAACCAAAGAGCCTCCTCACTGAATCCAAACCATGGGTGCCGGCAATGCAAAAAACACGGAAGAAAACTTGGACGGCCACAATACAAAATAACATTTTCTTTTATTTAAATAGGTCACAAAAAAAACACATGCCACAGCAAAATAGAACAGAAGCTGATGCGTTTCACACTGTAGCTCAGTGCTTAGTCATAGCTTGGACCAAGTCACTAGCTATGACCAAGCACTGAGCTACAGAGTGAAACACGTCAGCTTCTGTTCTATTTTTTGCTGTGGCATGTATTATTTGTGACCTATTTCAATAAAAGGAATGTTTTTTGGAGTGCGGCCGTCCAAGTTTTCTTCCGTGTTTTGGATTTCTCATGAAAAGTGATCCGAGCGACTAATAAGCCACTGGATCTCTTTCAAAAGCAGTGGGAGGGGACGTTTCTCAAGCTTACCGTTGCACCAGAGAAACAATCCAACAGGTCGTGCAGCTGGCCATAGAGGTTCCCAGAGAACAGATCGCCTCCATGTCCTTGGAGGACTGGAGTGACATGACATCGCTTTCGGTCCAGGGCAGCTGTAAACAACCTTTATTGTTTAAGCTAAAAATGACATTTTTTTTTATCTTTTTCTCTTAAAAGGTAGAAGACCCCAGATCTCTCCATAAAGAGGAACAGTCATCCCTTATGTCTATTACAATGGATGAATGGTGGGAAAGGGGAAAAAAATAAATAAAAAAAAGTGTAAGGAAACTAAGTGCCCCATCCCTTCCGTGATCACGTGCAGAAGGGAAGGCAAGTCATGCACACATATGCAAACACCACACATAAGGTTTTGCCGTGAACAGTAAAGAGAGAGCAATAATTCTACGGCATTCTGATTAAGTGCCGTTATCTGCATGAAACACGTTAACATTTTTAGCTCTTGGTGCTATACATGCTTTTATTTGTTGATCACTACAATCAAGATTTTGGCATCCTTCCGAAGTGTGCAGCCATTCATCCATTGTGCCTAATAATTCTAGCACTAGACCTTCTCTAACAGGTAACCTGTAAAAATTATTAAAGTGACACCCCTATAGTACAGCCGCACTTTACCCAGCCAGGTCTGTGTCTGAAGCTGGGGGTCAACTCTGACTATCACAAGGAATTAACAAAATCCCCCCTTCCACCGGCCGGTAGAAATATGCAAGCAAGTCTATCACCATTCCGAAATAATTTCATTTTGTGCAGAATCCTCAGCAGAAAAAAAAAAAAAAAAAGACAATATCTCTATCAAGGCTGCAGCTGCAGGCATAACAGAGAGTTCACCCTTCCCATCCAAGGACATATGGGTACACCCTAGGGACGGTGAAATAGCGTTTACAGTGCTAAGATACTGTTTAGTTCCTCTTTAAGACAATCAGGATTTCCACTCACATATCCAACCTCAGCAATACGACAACAAATCTGAGCTCAGATCAAGTGTAGAAACCACCACGGGTTATTTCTGGAAAGTGTAGATGTCATCATTGCTCAGATGAAACACACAAACAGGATACAAACATAACTAGACACACAACACTCACAGACTACAGGCTCCACATACAGGAAAACACACACACACACACACACACACTGTGTCTCAGATAGATAAATCACGTACCAGCTCAGCTGGTAAGCAGATTTTACCATTTTTCATCACTGACCATTTTAAAGAAACTTTTCAATAAAACAAATGATGGATGGATGGGGGGGGGGGGGTTTAATATTAAAAAAAAAGCGTCTAATAGCATTTTCCGTTCATGGTGCCCAGGTACAGTGTAGTTCCCAGTGGGTTTGGGACTTCTAATGTAAAGTGCCGTGTCACCTGCTGCAGTCGTAGTTTCCTCCTCCTCTCCCGTTCCTGCTTCAGTATTAAAGCTTCTTCATTTGGACTGAGCCGCAGTGGGGCGACTTTGGCCACTTTCCTTTTCATGTTTTCCATGTACATTAGTCATAAATCCTGTGTGCAGGAAACACAGAGAGGACATTATGAAGACATTGAAGATTTACAGTGTTATAGCACTAAAGAGGTCTACTAACTACGTCATGGCTGGAGACACCACAAGTCCCATAGTCCATTTTAGGAGTGAGCAGAGGCTGGTACATCTCTAACATGTTACACCCTGAATAAGGACACGTTACAAAAGGTAATCGTTAGGGATGCACTGATACCATTTTTTTTTTCTTTTTTTTAACACCGAGTACCGACCCGGGTGAATTTGATTTAAATCATCATTTTTAAAGAGCAACTGTCATCTGTCCCGCAGCGACTCCTCTTCTGACCCCCTGTTGAATCACCGACAGTACAATTCACTATAATGGGACAGCTGGTGATGGGGCAGTGACACAACAAGGTGAGGGACGTGGTGGCAACAGGTGAGTGGATGCCCGCCAACAGGCACAGCCATGATGGATCTGAAATGACAGGTGCTCTTTAAATATAATGACTCATTCTTGCTGGTAGTTAGAATCTTTTATAATTACAAATAAGATGAAGGTTTCCCATTTACAATAATAAGCTGTCAGGTTAGCGTAACAGAAATATCAGAACCGATTCAATCAAACAGTTTGTAGTGTACATGGATTTGCAAAACAATGGGATAAAGGAATATTCCTGAACTTCGGGTTATCTCATGGTTGACATTAATGCAGTGCATGTTATCTCAGCTTGGATTGATTTAATGAGTTTACCAAAAATGTAAATATTACAGAATATACAGCCTCATGCTACATAACTAAGTTCCATTTAATGCTAAAAAAAAAGAAATGAATGTATCTTATGTAGAAAATGATCGTTGAAAAAAATGCTTTTGGAGTAAAACATTTATTAACCACTTAAGGACCGCCGCATGTACATTTACGTCGGCAGAATGGCACCGACAGGCACATCAACGTTGGTGCCTAGGGCGAGGGCAGGACAGAGGGGGGGGGGGGGGGGAGTAAGCCAGGGCAGGACAGAGGGGGGGGGGGGGGGGGGGAGTAAGGGAGGGCAGGACAGAGGGGGGGGGGGGGGGGGGAGGAAGTAAGCGAGGGGCAGGACCAGAGGGGGGGGGGGGGGGGGAGTAGGCGAGGGCAGGACAGAGGGGGGGGGGGGGGAGTAGGCGAGGGCAGGACAGAGGGGGGGGGGAGTAGGCGGGGCCAGGACAGAGGGGCGGGGGGGGGGGAGGAGTAGGCGAGGGCAGGACAGGGGGGGGGGGGGGGGGAGTAGGCGCCGAGGGCAGGACAGAGGGGGGGGGGGGGAGTAGGCAGAGGGCAAGGACACAGAGGGGGGGGGGGGGAGTAGTGCGAGCAGGACACCAGAGGGGGGGGGGGGGGAGTAGGCGAGGGCAGACCAGGGGGGGGGGGAGGGGGGGGGGGACAAGGGGGCGAGGGTGGCAGGACAGAGGGGGGGGGGGGGGAGTAGTGAGGACAGAGGGGACCTCGAGTACAGGAGGGGGTGGGGGGGGGGGGGGGGGGTGGGGGGGGGGGGGGGGGGGAGTAAGCTCGAGGGGCCAGGACAGAGGGGGGGGCAGGGAGGGGGAGTAAGCGAGGGCAGGACAGGGGGGGGGGAAGAGTAAGCGAGGGCAGGACAGAGGGGGGGGGGAGGTAGGGCGTAAGGGCGAGGGGCGGACAGAGGGGGGGAGAGTAAGCGAGGGCAGGACAGAGGGGGGGGAGTAAGCGAGGGCAGGACAGAGGGGGGGGAGTAAGCGAGGGCAGGTCAGAGGGGGGGGAGTAAGCGAGGGCAGGACAGAGGGGGGGGAGTAAGCGAGGGCAGGACAGGGGGGGGGGGGGAGTAAGCTGAGGCGGGCAGACAGAGGGGGGGGGGGAGTAAGCGAGGGCAGGACAGAGGGGGGGGGAGTAAGCGAGGGCAGGACAGAGGGGGGGGAGTAAGCGAGGGCAGGACAGAGGGGGGGGAGAGTAAGCGAGGGCAGGACAGAGGGGGGGGGAGTAAGCGAGGGCAGGACAGAGGGGGGGGGGGGGAGGGGAGTAAGCGAGGGCAGGACAGAGGGGGGGGGGTGGGGGAGGTAGGCGAGGGGGGGCAGGACAGGGAGGAGGGGGGGGGGAGTAGGCGAGGGAGGACAGGAGGGGGGGGGGGGGGAGTAGGCGAGAGGGCAGGACAGACAGAGGGGGGGGGGGGGGGAGTAGGCGAGGGCAGGACAGAGGGGCGGGGGGGGGGGGGGAGTAGGCGGCGTGTGGAAGGGCAGGACAGAGGGGGGGGGGGGGGAGTAGGCCGAGGGCAGGACAGAGGGGGGGGGAGTAGGCGAGGGCAGGACAGAGGGGGGGGGGGGGTGGGGG